>JAHUTJ010026282.1:0-13676 GCA_036250325.1 Characodon lateralis | reverse complement strand
CCCCCCCCCCCCCCCCCCCCCCCCCCCCCCCCCCCCCCCCCCCCCCCCCCCCCCCCCCCCCCCCCCCCCCCCCCCCCCCCCCCGCTGTCTCTTCTCTCTAAACGGGGTCAGAATTTTTGCCTTATTTTGAATCAATGTGGGGTTTCAAAGCTGCTACTTTTCTGACGTCCTGCGGTTCAGAGTTACCTCTGCTCATGCTTGAAGAACAGGAGGAGATTTGATTTCATGTTGGTCTCCTTTATAACTGCACTACAGCTACATTTTTTTTCTATTGAACAAAAAGATGTTTAGATTTTTTATAACAATGTCTCTGTATATTATGGTGTATTGTTGATGAATTAAGGCTTAAATAAATAATTCAAATATTTTATCTAACATAAATCTGCCTGGCAGTTCACACAAAAGCACATTTCAAAATAAAACTTTATGCAAAGGTTTATACTGGGAATGAGCGTAAGGTCTTAAAATGCTATTACAATATTTTGTGGTATTTATTGTTATAATGATAAAAGTGACAAAATTACAGCATCTTTTTTTAGCATTGCTGTGACTGCATGCCACTGCAGTTAAAGGCTATTAAAAACCGTCAGACAGATACATGCAATGTGACTTTTAATCACTGAACGGCACACAGTAACTGCATTCAATCACATTTACTGATATTTATTGATGCTCTCATGAAACCAACAGTGGAGAAAATTGTAAAAGTAACAATCCTGTCAGTTTTTGGGGTTTTCAGACATCTTTAACATCTTTAACCGGAAATTACAATAAAGAGGATTACTGAAAATTAACTGTTGACTTACTATAATGACCTCTGAACATTTAAGGCTTATTTAAAATCCACATTGATGTTGTAAACAGGATGTAAATCTCTTAGATTTTCCAATAATTGGGAACGTACAAATTATATTTAAGGAATCTCTAAAAATGTTTAAAAACAGACATTTATGTTTTGGTTTAAAATATAGACAGGTTGTTGCTGCTCATTATGTTAATGATAAACCTTTTTAGACTTTCATTTGAAGCAGGAAAGACAAGAAAACCCTGAAGGAAACCATGAAAGTAACCAGAGACCATCGCAGCCCCATGCGTCATGTTCTCTCTTGTTGGGTTTTTCTTTGCCTAAATAAAGGACGTCATTGCATAACTGGAATTTAAACATCAGTGAAGCTGGAGGGAATTTCCATCCCTTTTTGCTGCTTCTGATACAATCACTCCTAATTTAAAGCTTTCTATCAGAAGGCTTTTTACACGTGGCCTAATCAAAGGCGTCTGTTCTGACTCTCTGATAAACGGTCTGATAATGAGGTCCTTTACTTGTTGCAGTTAATGGATTGCTAAGGGCTCCAAATCTAAAAGTGGACTTGAACTCATCACTGGCATGTCACAGTACAGATCTAATCAATCTTAAGAAGTGAGTTAAAAGTCTAATTAATCAAATATTTGCAACAGTAAGCAAATCCTAAATCTTTTGTGTTCTTCAGCAATATCACCCAGTAAATCTCGAAGCCGTTTCCGAGATAAAACTAGTCAAGACAAAACCGACGTGTGATCCTACAGTTTAAACTGATTTTAAAGATAAGGCTGTTTGTCTTGGCCTGCTGCTATCTACAGCAGCGTCAACTGAAACAAAAACCTTTTGAATGACTTCCAACCATGCTGTATAGCTAAAACCAACAAACACAAGGTGACCAAGGTAGAGAAAACAAACCCCTCCCAGATACCTGTTCCCAGGAGAACAGGTATCTGCTGTCTTTAGGTTTCTGTCTAACTGAAGGCATTCCTCATCCTCAGAAATCATTATTTTACCTTTTATTAATGAAACTTTAGTAAAATGTTAAATGGGCTGGTACCTTTAGTAAAATAACCTGGTTTCATTACAGTGTTTTGGTTTGTCTGTTTCTGTCCGTTTCTTTGTGGTTTCGTTCATGTTCACAGGGGGCTGGAGTCTGTCCAGCAGGTATCGGGTCAGGTTCTGTGAATCTTCAGACCCAATATAAGGCATATCTTGTCAGATTGATCTCTGGTGGTTCTGGTGAAAATCACAGATCAAAGGTGGCTCACCTTCCTCTCTCCAAAACTTCCCATAGGTTTAGAATAGATAACAAAACGCCAAATTTGGCTCAAAACATTTTTTTATTCTTTAGTAACTACTACAGTTGTTATTCCATTTCCAATGGAAATGTTAATATTACAGTAGTCCAGACTGCTGGAGAGAGGTACCAGCTCCCCCGCGACCCACTATGGAATAAGCGGTAGAAAATGACTGACTGACAATTGTTAAATGTATATTTTAACAACATACAAACCTCATGCATTCATATGCAATAAGACGGTTCCCTGATTAATCAAGAGAAGTTAACTTTAGATAATACAGATTGTCTATGAGGCTGTAAAGATTGTTGACACATTAAATTAAAAAAATCTACAGTGGCTTCTTGTTAAAAAATGTAAACTCCAGGAACAGAATCATGGACAGTTTTATATACAGTTTAATTAATCACAGCAATATAATTTAGTGACATACTGATCAAAACATACATTCACCAATGGCAACGTTTTGTCAGTTTAAAATATTACAAGAACTACTGCCAACAGTATGGAGCTAATATGTAAAGTGTGATAGTAAAGTCATTTTTGAGGAGCATTGTAACTGACCCAACATATTTGAAAAGTAACCATCAGTGATCTAAAAAACATAATGTTTGGTGCTGATTTAAGGAGACACTGGGCAAACTGGTGCTTAAAACCAGATGTATGGAGGTGCTGGTATCCCAGCTGCGGATGAGGATCAGAGGGCCAAAAGCTGGCAACAAAACCGCCTGACAAAAACATTAAGTTAGCATGTTGGAGCAGGTCTGGACTGCCTGTTTTTAAAGAGAGGATTTTAAAGAGAAGTTAATAATAAAGAAAGAAAGAAAAAAAGATTAAATGAACCCCTATTTCTAACTTAATCAATAACTGACCCCAAAACTGGCACCATATTGACTTTATAGTTTTGTTTTGGTTTTTTTTTAATCACAATGAATGCCAAACGTCACATGAATTAAAAAATAAACTCATTAAGAGAAACAGGCCTGTTTCATAAATCTGGTCCATGATGTGACTGTAAGAGCTAACCCCCTGTTTAAGCCACCTCTGGCTGTCCATAAATCCCCAACTAAGCGCGTCATGCACAGATGTGAGCTCTCTTAAACACCGGGACAAAGTGTGTGTCGGATATCCGTTCTGACCCGCTGGCAGTACCGGATGTAAAAGGCATGGGTTGACCGCAACCTCTCATTCCTCCTCAGTTTGCTTCAGAAATCACTCTGAGGCGTCCAGAACATGTTTAAGTCTCAATCTGAAGGCTTTTGCAAAAGGTTCTATAGTTGACAGAAGGAGTGGTCCAGTTTGGATGCAGTTTAGTACACATGCAAATGACCGATGGACATTTGAATGATTTGGTTTGGAAGCAGCTGGAACATCTGGACTGGCTCCTGAGGACAACGGATGGGATAACAAGAGAAACGGTTATTTCAGTGGGATTTACAACAGTTACTTAAAACAGTGAAGCTCACCGGATCGACGCCTTGTAGAACGTTGGGCAGCATTACCAGCATGAGACAGAGTGAGATGGGGCTTACAATGTAGGGTTCTGTGAGAACCAGTGGTCGGTTTGTGCAGATGGCTGATGTTGGAACCAGTGGACACATGAAGGCACCAAAAGCTTTTCCTCCTGCTACATGTTGTTATGAGTGTGCATTTTCTACCTTCTCTCAGAGAGCCTGGGTGGTTGCAAATACCCTGCAATGAAGGGCAAATTGATGTCATTGTTAAAGTCCAAATACTGGACAACTGCACATTACGACTTCCAGACTGTGCAGCCATGCAAGCCCTATCGAACTCCACTGCATGCAGGTAACTCTGCCTGATGCATCTATGAGGAATCCTGTGTGTCCGGTGGCTGTCAGATGCTTCAGCAACTGCCTGAAACCTGACTGCTGCACTGATGGCGCCATCGTTTCTGCTCTCTGCTGCTGCACTAGATGTTCCAGCTCAGCATTCTCAACTTTGCATATGTATCGATTTACAACAAAACGGGACCATTCTTTCTGCCTATGTTCTTTGGTTGGTGAAAGTAAATAAAAATACCAGATATAAAAGCATACAAATTCACTTAAATTATTAATATTTTTCTTCATTGAACTCTTTAAACCTGCTGCCTTATATAATAATCATATTTGTGCCATCAAATCAAAGTTATGTGTAACGTTTTTCTTTCATTTTATTTATTTTTAACATTTATATTGTGCTTGATTCAGATAAAAAAGTTTTAATGGCATATTTCATAGTTCTAATAAATTCAGATGAAACATGCATGTAAAAACATACAGAGTGAATAAAATCTGCTTTCCTTCCAGGTCCGCACCTTGTTTTGTTTCCTGGAGCGCTATTATAGCTAATGAAGCTGTCACTTGTTATTAGTCATGTCTGTTAACAAATAACCGCTACCACACACATGTTCAGACACAATGAGCTCATTAAAACACCTCAAACATTTCTGCTGTTTGATCTATCCTTTCAGCCAACATGAAAATTGCAGCGTTTAACGTTCAGAAGTTTGGACTTCGCAAAGTGTCGGACCCAGAAGTTCGGAATGTTCTGGTTAAGGTAGAAACCCATAAACTCATCATTCTAAGATAAAGATACACCTGGTGGTTTGGTTTCTGCTTTGGATGACATGATTTTATTACAGTTTTAAACTGTTTGTCCAAATCTAAGGCCTGATGTATCAAACTGACACATTTTTCTGTCCATCAGATTATTTCCCGGTATGACATCATTCTGATCCTGGAAGTCGTAGACGCTAAAGGGAAATCAGTGGAAATATTAAAGCAAGCACTCAACACGTTAGTAAAGCCATATTTTCATCGTATTCATCCAGCAGCTGGTGCCTCACTCAGCCGTTGTATAAACTAATATTTACAGAAACATTTTGGCAGAAATCATACATTTGGTCAAATCAGCTTTCTCCAGAACTCATAAAACAACAAGGTTGCAACTGAAGTCAGAGGTTTACATCCACTCTTCATGGTATGAATATCATAATAAGTTGGACTTTTATTATTGTTATTTTGAACCATTCTTCTTCAGGGGTTGAATAAATACTGCAATGTTTTTTTTAAACAATAACAAAACAAAACAAGGTAACATCAACACAGGTTCAACATAAACCACACAGACTCAAATACAAACAGACGACCACTAATATTTGGCTAAAAGTCCCTTAGCAGGTTCCATGTCGACCACATGTACTTCCTGAGGCATCTCAAGAAGTCCAACCTTCCACAGGAGCTGCTGGTCATCTTCTACACCATCATTCATTCAGTCTGTCCTGTCTTCGTCCATCTCAGTGTGGTTTGGATCATCCACAGAACAGGACAGGTCCAGATTGCAACTATCAGCTCTGCAGAGAGGATCATCAGGGCAGATGTAACCTGAGGTCTTCTGATGCTGACAATTGTTAACCATTTATAACATAATGAAGCCATAGTCATCTATGGTTTCATTATTGCACTGACCTTCCCTCCATCCAGGACTTGGACAGGTCAAGGGTCAGGGAAGCTAACATCTCTGCAGACCCCACACATCCTGGACACAAATGGTTTAGACTTTTAGCTTCAGGTGGCGCTATAGAGCAGTGATTGTAATAAAAACAGCTGCAGAGAGGACAGTCCCCCCCCAGCTGGCTCTTAATAACCATAATGAGCACCTCATAGCCAGAGCAGTCAGCTACTCTACTGGAAACGAAGCATATCTTCACGGCCACAATCTATCTTCCCTCTTATAAATACATAAAACACTCACGCACACTTGTACACACTGTTCCTTGTCATTATTTATTTGTTTTTACACATTGTGGTTATTGTTTGAACTGATGTTGATATAATATGTGAGTGATGGAAACCAAAGTGAAATTCTTTGCTTATGAAAACAAACTTGCCAAAGATGTTGATTCAGATTTAGATTCTCATGCTTCCCGTAGACATCAACAAGCCTCTTGTATCATTCTGGCTGGATAATCTGGCTAGTCAGAATCTCTAGTTTATTTAAATTAGTTGGTTTCCTGCTGGCTCTTTCTGAATGTAGTTCGCATATTGTCCCCCTGCAAGCATCGGTTCTATCCAGGTACTCCTACTTCCTCCCGCAGGCCAAAAACATGACTGTTAGGTTAATTGGTTGCTCCAAATTCCCCTTAGGTATAACTGTGTGTGTGCATGGTTACATGTCTCTGTGTTGCCCTGTGGTGGAGATCCAATGACCCCTGGAGATAGCAACCACCCCCCATGACCCTGCATGGATGGGTGGTTTCCTAGCACAGACCAGCTTTTAGCCACAGGCGACAAATTATCAATATAGTTGAGGAAGAGCCTCAACCTTCATGTAAATCTGCTTTTTCCACAGTTTTCCTCTGAAATAAACTTTCATAGTAACAACACATTTCTGTGTGTCTGTTCAGAGCCAACCCGAAAAAGCCCTACACTCTGAAAATCAGCACTCGCCTGGGCCGATCGCACTACAAGGAGCAGTTCCTGTACTTCTACAGGTGAGAGTTCATTCATTCATTCATTAGGAGAACAATTTAGTTCACAAACTATAAGGATGAGTTTGACTAAATCTGACAAGTTTAACTAAATCTGGACAAATTCATCAGTAACTTTACTGCTGAGTTCAGATTAAACGGGTGATTCTTTTAGCACTTTTCTAGTTGGTTAACCCTCTAGTTGGTTAACCCTCTAGTTAGTTAATCCTCTAGTTAGTTAATCCTCAACTCTGAGAAAAAGGTAAATCACAAGCAGGTAAAAAACATTGCATCCATTCTTCAAAATCATACAAAGACAGGTAAATATTTTCAATATTTACAACAAAAAACTCGCATACTCACCGAAGCAATAATACATTATATTAGTTGGTGAGATTTTGTTTGTGAATTTAGGTATAATGTTAAGAAGTAAAATCAGAAGATATTTGCCTGGAGTTGGTTTGTCTGTTTATGTAATGAGGTTATTCCTCCTCAATTTCTTTACGACGTTCTCCCTTTACTTATATGAAGTATGTACATACTGTATTTTATTTCCCCTAAAGCTTGTATTTATAATTATTTATACCGTACGTTGTGAGTTTGTAAAACAGAAGTCAAATTCCTTGTTTGTCTGACATTCTGGGCCAATAGAGCTGATTCTGAATTTTCAAATTTTCAATGAAACCGAGACTGGAGTCATGTTGTGAAGACCCAATGACTCTGAACACGTCCGCTTGCATTCAATTTTCCTCCTTGGCGTCCTATAAGAAGTCCCTTATAATAAACTTGGGAGTGAACGTGGATTCCACCATAAAACTTGGCAGTCAAGTAAACAGTGGTGAAATTTTGTATTTTCCAGTTACGTTTGTCAAAAATCAAGATTATTCATTCCAAAAGGAATTTGGAGACAGTAATCTATGGTTTATTACTTCTTACCTTGATTCTGACAATGCTCTATTTTTTGGCATTATTCCAGTGCTCACCTACAACTGGTGCAAAACGCCGCTGCTGGAATTTTAACTGGGAGACTATAAAGCACTCTGTTTGTTAATCTTAAACAGGTTTTTTAAATAAAGTGGTGTGTATGTGCATTAAGGGCCGACCTGGTTGACCTTGTGGACTCATACCAGTATGGTGATAAGAAGACTGGGGGAGAGGACGTCTTGGCCAGGGATCCCTATATCCTTCGATTCAGATGCCCAAATTCAGGTGAGAGATGACTTGTGGTTTTAATTGTACTGTAATACATACTAATGCATTTTAAAGTCAAACAGGAGTAAAATAAAAAACCCTCAGAAATGATTATAACCTGGAATCTGAAACTTTATTTCTGTCTGACTCTCACAGTTCTGGAAGATCTGGTGATGATCCCAGTTCACACTACACCAAAGGACGCAGAGAAGGAGCTGAACGAGCTCTACGACGTCTTCCTTCACATCAAGGAGAGTTGGAAAACTGATGTAAGAAACCAAACCAGACAGAGACATTTTTCTACTTTAAAAGGTGAAGGAGCTGGGCGAGACGGTGGCGCTGGGGTAGAGCGCGCAACGCATGTACGGAGGCCTTAGTTCTCGACACAGCCGCTTACAGGTTTGAGTTCTGGCTGGTTGACTTGCTGCAAGTCTTCCCCCACTTTGTCTCCCCATTTCCTGTCAGCTCCTTTTCAAAAAAAATAAAGGCCACAAGTGACGCCCAAAACCAAAAAAAAAAAAAACATGATGAAGGAGCTGAAACATATAAGAGAAAAAAGTGAGTGCATATTGATTAATTAGCTCAAATATCTCCAGCAGAGCAGACCTGCAGACACAGATAAACCTGTTTATATTAATTCTATACAACAAAATATAATGACGAGAAAAGGGGATTTTAATTAGATTATTAAATGAATCAGGAATGAGGAGTCACAAGTAAAAAATTAAAATAGGCAACAAAATAAAAATTATTATGATTTTGTTGTTATAGATATTCATAAAATACAACTAAAATTGTTGCAAAGTAAAAGGTTTCCCAGCTCCTTCTTCAACGAGCAGCACAAATGAAGTCAGGATAACAGCAAAATTTAAAGGGGACATACGATGCTTTTAAATCCTTTCTTTTCACCTTAAACCATTCAGTTGTGGTCTCTATGAAGTAGAACTTCAATGCTTTGGTCTGAACTTGTTATTGCAGCTCCACAGGCTCCTCTTTAACCTGTTCTGAGGAGCGTCTGGGAGCAACTCGTTTAGGTGCCGTCTCTTTATATACTACTGAGGCCCATCACACCCCGTCCCCCTCCAGGTCAAAGAGTGCTGCACTTTAATCCGTTCGGCCATTTTTGTAGTTTGATAACAATTATCTTGCAGCACAGAAACGAGACAAAAATGCCAAAAACAATGAAAACTGTTTATGTAATAATAATATTCAAAACACGTAGTACGGTTCTGTCTTCAAGGAGCTAAAAGCAGCACACATAAGCAGAAGGCACGATGCTACTGCTATCAGAACAATGGCCAGGACGTCATATCAACAGGTTGCTAAGGAAATCGTTCTTGAAGTGGGGAAACAGGAATTTTCCAACAACTGAATATTTAGACCTGCCCACTTATAGCTTCGGCATACTTGAGCTTGGGCTACAAAATCGCAGCAAGAAAGAAAAATGGAAATTGGTCAGTCAGACGTCCATGACTATGTTTAGCTGTTCTGCAGCAAAATTGTGACGTAACAGAGAACAGAGAAAACTGAATGGACTGAGAAATATGACCTAAACAGAATCTAAAAATATCTGTGCAGCACCTAGACTAAATTCGACTTTTCTGCTCTCCTACATGTAATTAAAAGTTAAAAAAGTGAATTTTGCATGATATTTTGCTTTTAAGAATGTTAATTATGTGTAATTTACTATATTACCTATGTAAATGTCAGCCTTTATTGGTCATACCTCACACATCATGTAACAAAAAATAGGAAAACATTTTGTTCTGGTGTTCGGGCCCAGCTTTAGAGTCATTTAGAGGAGATCCATCATCTGAGAAGCTGAAGGGTGCAGGTATCTGATCAGGATACCTCCTCTTTGCATAATGGGAACAAACACAGATCACAAGGTGTGCTACATTGGGTCTGCTCTAACTAGCAGAGTTTTCCATCTCTGTTTTAGAGGTCCTTGTCAGTGGACCTTGCGACAGCAAGTTGTTACTTCTGCTATAGAACTGACCCAATTAGTCCTGTGACTAAGTGTTCACAGCAAACTTGTCAATGAAGACAGGAACACCACTCAGCCCTGGGGTTAAGGGTCAGAGAGCTGACTACATGTTGTGACAATACCATTTTACTGTATGCACAAAGTAAAGATTTCCGTTACAGGGCTTACAGTCACAACAGGAGGGACTTGATGTAAAGTTTGCCTGATTTTCAACCATAACGTTGGTGAATAGTCAGAATTTTGCACACATTCATCATTAGTTTCAATGTCATAATAATTTAGAGCCTTTATGTAGTTGTTTGGACAGTTGTTTCCCTGGATGAAATGAATGTAAAACAAATGTTTTCAGGTATTTTTAAAACCAAGAATTAGGTGGACAGCTTTAAATTTGGTTGGGTGTTCGACCATTCATTTAAATTGGTTGGTTTCCTGGTATTAGTCAGGATCTTTATATTTTCAGCAGCTTAATGTTTTTCTGCTATTATTTATTCTGAACCAGTTGAAAGGGGTGTTTTTCCTTTTTGTTCTACTGGACCATCCATTTTTTTTTTCCCAGTTTCAATCATCTAGCTGCTGATTTGAGTTTAGCAACTATGAGATAGTCGTCCTGTTTGTTCATTTTTCCATTCATCTTGCTCAGAACACCCCCATCACTGGCAGTGAAAGAGCCCCACAGCACAAGGCTGCCACCACCAGGCTTGACTGCTGCTAAATTTTTTTGAAAATATAATGTTAGCACCAAGAGTCAACATTTATTCTGCAAAGCTTTACACTCTTATTGAAGGATTTGAAGACTTAGAACCTGGACTAGATTTTATTTTATTTATACTGTCTTGTTTAAAACCCTGGTACTGAAGGAAGGTGTGGTGTCTTTTTCCCATGACTGTAAATGGATCTGTCACTGAGAGTAAATCAAATTGGGAAAAACTCTAGAATCTGGTCAGATCAGTTAAGGTTTTCTGTCTCTCTGCCACAGAACGTGATGATCCTGGGTGACTTTAATGCCAGCGGTTCGTATGTTTCAAAGAAGGGCATGAAGACCATCCGAATCCGTAGCGACGAGAACTTCCACTGGCTGATCAGAGATGATGTGGACACCACTGCAAGCAACGATAATATCCACACATACGACCGGTAGATATTTACCATCCAACTTCTCAGAATAAACATTAAAACCAGCAACAATCATTAACGCTTCAACATTTAAAGAGGGCATGAATATAAATACCACAGCAGAAGATGTACTTCTGTCATTTTGGTTGAACTCTCCTCATTCTGAGAAGTTATGGAGTGATGAGAGTGAGTTTCCTGGGAGCCTGTGCTGTTTGCGGTGTTAACTCTCCTTGTATGTCCTTGTTCAGGATTGTTGTCTACGGAGACGACATGCATCGGGCTGTTGTTCCAAATTCTGCTAAATCCTTCAACTTCCAGAAAGCCTTCAAGCTCTCAAACGAGCAGGTTTGTTGTTTTTTTATAAGCCGAAGCAGAGCTTCTTATTCTCTCTGAAAATAAATTCTCTAATTTGAATTATGAAAACCTGTTTATGAACATCAGCAGTCAAAAAAAAAAAGGGTTACACACAGCATGGACCTTCAGTTTTACCTTCAGAATGAGATAATTTTGAGCTAAGAACCTGCTTCTGTACATGAAGAAGAGTTTTGAACCATGGGTCATGAAAACATGACCCATGGTTTGCTAATATTTTATGTAAATAACAGATAAACTTCCAAAATTATAAGCTAAATATGTTATTAATGTTCATGGAGCTAAAATTAATTGTCAATCATTTTTCTTTTCCCTTTGATATTTGTTTTTTTAAGTACTACGCAAGCCTCAGAAGTAATAATTTTAATAAAGTTAAATAATCTTAATAATGTTTCATTGTTTCTTTATTGTTTTAGGCTGTGAAAGTGAGTGACCATTATCCGGTGGAGGTGAGGCTGAAGCCCAAAGTACCAAGAAATATGGATGGCAAAGGTAAGCTGTCTTTTAATAATAAAGATAAAAATAAATAGAAAATGTCTGAAGAAATTCTGAGAGGTGCTTAATGGCTGCTGCCTTCTCACACACCTGCTGTTTGCCAAACTAACACCAAAAACACCAAAAGCACATGGAAAACCTATAAAGTAGTTGTACTTGGCAGATTTGGACCTGCTATGGTGAAAGCTGGCAGCTTTAGGCACATGACGAAGGGAGAGCAAAAAAAAGCCCTCTGGGAGCCACAGACAGCACAAAAAGCTGGTCGGTGTTAGGGATTGACGTGTTTTTGTGTTACCTGGCGACCGACATCTGGTAGCGTCGACGGTTTCTGCAAGCTACCACAGATGTTGCTAAACCAAAGGACACCGCATAGCTGGCCTCATTAATGTTTTCTTAATGTAGCAATAAAGTGTAAGCAGACTGTATCAATCTGTAATATTGTGTGTAAAAGTTATTACTTACAAGAGCTAGTCAGCCACATTTTTGTTGTTTCACATCAGCAGCAGCTGCTGAAAGCTGGACCAAAGGAGCACCGTCCATCACCGTGTTTCTTATGAAATAAAACTAAAACTTTATTTCTGTAGCAAAAAAGACAGGCGAAGTGCAAAAATACTTACGAGAAACCTTCTCTGCATGTTGCTGTGAGAGCTGACTCGTCTTTATCTCTCTTTTGCAGGTGCAAGACCCAAGTCTGGCAAATGACCTCCAGAGCGGAGCAGCAGAGAAGCCTATTCCACACCGAGTCTATAAGCATAATAAAATAAAGACATAAACCTTTAAACATAAGCTCACCACAGTCAAAATATTTTAACAATCAAAACAAATTTTCATTACAGCAATCATTTTTGTAGGCTAAATCAATGTTTACCAGGAAAACGAAGGAAATAATGCAATAATATTTGACCATAATTGTAAAGCTGCATTAAACAGTAAAGGTCTTCTTCCTGGTTTAAAGGAGCCAACTGTTCCTGCATAACTCAGAGCTTAACATCCTTATGGTTGAAAAAGAACCATAAAAAAGAATCTGAAATGTATTTAGGTATAAGACCATTCAGTACCTCTTAGACCATAAACAAGATTTCAAACTCTGTTATTTTACAATCAGGGAGCCAGTGCATTCATGACTGGTGTGATATGAACCAGTTTCCTGGTCCTGGTCAGGACTCTGGCTAGTCTGTTGCTTTCTTGTTATGTGGTGATCTGTAAATATTTGCTTCTAGAACCAATTAGAATAGAATATAAATATGCTTCATTGTCCTTCAGTACAGAAATTCAGGTTTACCAGCAGCAAAGTCAAAGACAAATGGAAGCATGCAGATTCACAAAAGATACAATATAACAGAAAAAAAAAAGAAATAAGAGAATTTACAGCAAGGGTAAATTTACCCAAAAAAAGAAAAAATACTGTCCAGTTATTTAAAATAGCATACTCAGGTTCTAAGAAATGTACAATTGAGTAGAAAAAGTTTTAAAAATGTACGAACTGTGCTTGTATTTTTGTGCATAAAATTAAAAGAATTAAAGCATTGTGTTTGCTTTCCACCAAAACAGTTTGCAGCTGTTATCCTTTAACCTTTGAGTTTAATTTAACCGAGTACTCCACACCTGAAAGAAAATTTCATTATAGTAGATCATTATCAGACAATGCTGTAACCTTTAAAGAATCTGTTCCACTTTTAATTCCCTCATTATCACTGAAAAGCACAGTGGAGGGCAATAATACTGTTTCTGCCCCTTCACAAATTGATTCTCTTGTTCATAGTGTTTCTTCATCATTTTATGGTGCATGAGACAATGCAGCCCCCTTGAAAAAGAAGGTAATCATTCATAGGAGGCAGGCTCCCTGGTTTAATTCAGAGCTGCATACTTTAAAGCACAATGTTAGAAAATTGGAGAGAAAATGGCGCTCTACACACCTAGAGGATTCCTACTTAATCTGGAAAAATAGCC
>JAHUTJ010026281.1:0-17155 GCA_036250325.1 Characodon lateralis | reverse complement strand
ACCTGGCCACTATCCTGCAAGAAGAATGGCTTAAAATCCCTCTGACCACTGTGCAGGACTTGTATATGTCATTCCCAAGACGAATTGACGCTGTATTGGCCGCAAAAGGAGGCCCTACACCATACTATTGTGGTCTAAAACCAGGTGTTTCAGTTTCATTGTCCAACCCCTGTATCTATGCCTCCTTCTGGCCAAAGTGAGAGCAGACGTTTTTGCGTCCCAGTTACCTGCATTTCAAATGTGCTAAAACCACAAAAATTGCACCCACAAACCATTTCAGGCTTTGAAAATTGCATTTTGGGTGGTAAGGGATGACATTTGCATAACCTCCTCCCATGAATTTGCGCGTTTGGGTCATTATCATATGTTTTGCATATTCATGAAGGCAGACATGCTAAAAATTTTGCGCCCGCAGTTCCACTGATTTTGCACCCGCAATCCGGTTACCACCTTGTTTGTAGATCAGCTTTGCTGATGCAAACAGGTTTGCGTGCAATTTTGTACACGCAAATCGTTTGAAGATCAGGCCCACTGTGTCTTGTTTTGGTAGGAAACCCTTTAGAATTGCATTGTTCTCAAGAGACTTTGGTTGTTAAAATTAGGGTCCGAGTCTATGATGCCACATAGGTTTTTAACTTTGCCTGTGGTCTTTAGCCTCATCATGCCAAGTTGAGTTCTGATTTCTAACTTTGCCATTTTTGGATTAAAAACAGTGACGAGTACGTAAGATGTAGGATTACCAACCTCATTGCCATCTTTTTTGCAGGACTGCATGTTTCATAACACAGACAAAACATCAACCTTCTCCTGGGAGTCTCTGCATCAGTAAGTCTCCAGCTGTGTTTGGTGCTGTGTTTTCCAAATGGCTCCATTATGTTCAGAAAAACCGTTATCTTTCTCATATAGACTCTTACTAAACATCCTTTAATTGCACTGCTGATATTCTAGCCACCACTCTGTTTTTTGCTCAGATAAATTAACTGTTGTCCTGTGGTGTCTTACCTTAACTGTATTTACAGTACCTTGGAGAACTCATAGCCCTAAAACTTTTCCACATTCTGTCCCTTAGTAACCACAAACGTCAAACAAGAGATATGTGTGACAAATCAAGAACATGCCTAGTGGATTAATGTGAAGTGTGGTGAGCATTTATTGGGTCTATATTTTATAGAACCGCATTTTGTTTGTATAACAGGCCTTTTGTTATGCCTCCAGCTTTGCACATTTAGAGACTTAAATTTTGCCCAATCTTTTCTGCGAAATAACTAGATAAGATGGAGAGCATTTGTGAACACCAGTTTTCAATTCTTGACTCCCTGTCTAAATGGCATTTAGGCTTGGACTTTGACAAGGCCATTCTCACAAATTAAAATATCTAAAAAGTTCCCTTGTTTAGGGTCATCGTCCTTCTGGAAAGTGAACCTCGATCCCTGTCTAAACTCTTTTGTAGGCTCTAATGGTTATTCTTCCAGGATTGCTCTATATTTAGCCTGATCCAACTTAAAATCATCTATCTGACAAGCTTCCCTGTTAATGCTGAAGAAAAACATCCCCAAAGCATGATGCTGCCAAAACCATGTTTCACCCAGGGGATGATGTGTTCAGTGTGAAGTGCAGCACTAGTCTTAGACCACACACAGTGTTTGCATGCAGGACGTCTTGTGATTATCTTTAAAAATTTGTTTAAAAAAGTTTGCCACTTCTAGAATTGCAGGTGATTTCAGACTATCCACTGCTTAAATTTAGGGAAAATAAAATGGGCAGAGATTAGCCATTCAGCTCTGGAAGTTTAAACCTTACCACATGGCACATTTTAATAGTAGTATTCATTCCATCTAAATTTAGGAACAGTCATTTCAGCCTTCACACTCTCCCTGTTACTTTGCTGAAAAGTTTGACTTCAAGCTTTTGAATTCTTTTGTGGATTGCTGGCATGGAAGCTGGTGTGTTTCAGTTGGTTCAACATAATATTTTTACATAGAAACCTAATGTAAGGGCATGAAACTTTCAAAAGCCACATGAGAACAGCCTCCGCCATTAAGTACACTTCGACTTCAGTGCACCAGCCACTCCATCAATTTTGTTTTGGGGGATATTTGGGGCTTGCCTTCTGTTTTTTTTTTCTTCTTCTTTTACTTCAGTTTATTTTTCGCCTGTGAAAAGATTACCTCTCCTTTTCTCCTCCGGGAGAGTAAACAGATATGTGAGATGAAGACAGAAGTAAAATGGGTAGGAGGAATTTTCCTGAAACTTCATTTCTGCCATAAGACAACGTATAAATAGTGAAATAGACTGAAATGATAGTTTTGATGTTGATCCAAATATGTAGGAGAAGAAGAGATAAAACAGGTCTTCCTTTCTGTGTGCCTAACCAAAGATGGGAAAATACCGCAGGGCCTTTCAGGGGAGACATGATTTATTTAAATGGTTTACATGGAGGAGAACATCATGTTCTTATCTAATTCTCCTTCTCAATCTAAAAGTAGGGATATTCCCCATTCAAAACACTTAGGAGTCCTCTTTTTAATATTTACCACGCTTCAGTGCTGCGTCATCACTGTTTCCAAGAGAATTACTTCTTTTTTATGCATGCATGAATAAATTAAGATGACCTGCATACAAACATGTAGGATTCTGTGGGGGGTGTTGTAACACTAACTAGGAGAAGTGAACAGAAGAGAAGTAACAAGAGTGTAATTTTAAGATTGTTACAACTCAGTCAGGTGTTTATTACTAAAAGGTATCTAATATTAAGTGGAATATTGACTGGACATTAACCTATGTGCAGAACAAAAAAAGGAAAGGAAAGTAGGAAGAACAAAATGTTTTTATTTACTGTTCATTAGTCTTGCATTGCCACTTGCCCAATGTTCTTTATCTTAATACTGCTGTTGAAATAGAGTAAAAGTTAACTCTTCTTTTAAGAATGTTAACTTTATTGATTGATATTCTATTCAGTTTTAGAATTATTTGTGCACCTTCTGGAGAGCTTTGGTACAAAATGTTCCTGACACGCTGCAGAAATGTAAGCTGTGCAAGGCAGTTCAAAATGGCTGCCCAACTGGCCCACACCATGATACTAACACCGACATTAACACTGTTGGGAATGTCTATCTGGAATTCATGTTTTCCTTTCTCCATGTGATACTACTGATTTATATGAAAAACATACATCATTTGGATTAATCTGTTGACAAAACAGTGATGTTTTTTTTATTTATCCCCACACATACAGCTTTCCTTGTAAACCTATAAAAGTATTGTGCTCCTGAAGCTGGTATACTATATATTTAGGCAATTAAAACACAAATGTTTTTATTATGTAATTCACTTCCAGCTCCTTTGTCAGTGTATATTTAATGATGCTTGGCTTGGAAACTGGGATTTGAATAATTATGAAGCTGGGGGCTTTAAAATTTAGTATCCAGGTCACATGCTGACAAACACCAAATAAAGTTAGATTTAACTTGCATAAGTTATTAAGTAAGTTAACTTTAAGTTTTTTTTCATCATTCATGAAGGCCTTAAATTTAAATATTTTAGATTTAAACAACTAAAACCTCTGGAAACCCAGAAAACGGTAATCTTGTTCTGTAGCTATTCTTTGTTAAAACATCTTGTGCACTTTCTGATGAGGTTCGGTTCCCACATGCCCTGACACACCACTCCGTGCCACATAATTTAGAATGACCCAGAATCTAAAATATAGGTCTTTTGGACAAACCCGATCTATTGTTTTGATATTATCCCCAGAAATTGTTTTTCCCTCAAACCTGAAAACAAATTCTGCTCTGGAAAGTGGCTAACTGTATGTTCAGCGTAAAATGAAATGTTCTTGTTACATTATTGACTACCAGATCCTTTGGCATGAGAAAATGTATGCTTGAAAAATCTTTAGTTTGAAATACAGAATTTTAGTAGTCATCTAAAACCAGACGTCAATAACCAATTTTAAGCTTGCTGTATACTGTATGCATTAATTTAGGTCACAATTTCCCTCATACACCATTAACTTGGAATACCAGAAATTCTACTTTAGAAATTGGGAACACAGCATAGACTTTCTTCTTAGAGTCATAGCATATGTTCAGCGTTATTGTTATTCAAAGTCCTAATTCCTGTTTGACCTTGCAGACCATCACAGTTGTTATTTTTGGAGCAGTCTTGCCTGACTAACCATGCCTGGGGTGGGTAAAAAAATGGTTCAGAATTACCTCAGTTTGCACACGATCTGTGTGCCTGAGTTGGTCTCTTTAGAGGTTTTCCAGTCTTATGAGCCTCAGGCTTCAAATCTCATTTGTTCAAGCCATGATACACTTGCATGGCACTCCAGCTCAGGCTTGGAGAGCTTCTTGTTCTTTCAGTAATGCACTGAGCTCATTCATACCTAAATGCCATCTCTCTAATTCAAAATGTTTCTCCCTGCCCCATTTCCCTCGGGATGAGTGAAGTATCTATCAACCAGGGTGGTCTAAATAGCTGATTTAGCTATCATTCCTCTGGTGTAGGAAGTCAGGATTTCCACTTTTGCTGCACAGGTTCTGCCCATTCTTCTTCTCGCTATTCTAGAAGTACGAGAACTTTGTGAGTATAGCTCTAAATTGCCTAAGTAGCTCTTTGTTGGCTGCCGCTGAATCCCTTTGCTTCATTCTGGATTTTGTTCCTTTGCTGCATAAGTTATTTCCTACACAGTTAAAACCATCTGCAGTGAAACCATCAAGTTTTGGTGTCAGTCCTTGGAGCAGGCAAAGGTACCAATTTCTCTCCTGTCAGCTTCAATTGAACGAAATGGACTACAAAGAGTTGCTCCACTACACAGAGTGCTGTTGTTTCCTTCAGGGGCTTGGCAAGCACTTTCCAATACCACTCTCTATTGATGCTTCTAATACAGCTGCTGTTGTAATCTCCCTCTCCACATAAATGTGAAACTTGTGATGTGTGGGGGGGGAAAGCAGCCGTAAACGGAAGGGAAATGCTAAAAGTGTAGTAAACAAGCACAGGCACAGAAATAATAGCTTACTGCTGATACATTTTGTCCTCTTCCACAGCATCACGTCTACAAGCGAGCACAAACACACAATAAGCCTTTCTGCTTTTTATTCCTTGTATCAATGCCACTTTTAAGTTAGGCCTGACTGCACCTCTGCATGATAAATGCTCCTGTCTAAGCTGTGCTTTTCCTAACTGCTCCTGCTGTCCCTAATCTATTTTTTTATCAACTAACTGGCTAAAAGGTGAAGTAATTTTCCCAACAAGCGGACATTGTATTGTTTGTTTTTTTTGTTTTCCTGACGTGTCCTGTCCGGCAGAGTAGCACTCAAATTTGTTTTCTGAGTGCCAAGGAGAAGCCCAACACATTTACTTTCACATTTGGAGCATTACGGCTATCACTATAATGCTCCACTTGATATACTGTATATGAAAAACATTATCAGAAATTGCTTTGGGATTATTTAAAATGCAATTTACATGGCAAATGAAACGAAAGGGAAAAAAGAAGAAGGAAAGGGAAAGAGTTGGGGCAAATAGTTAAAAGGGAGAAAAGATTAGAGGAGAGGAGAGAATAAATGATGAAGATAGCACCATAGAAGTCTGCTTCTACACCTGCAGAATGAGTGAGATGGAAAAAAAACACAGGGACAACGCATATATAACAACGTTACTGAAAAGTACACGGTACTAATTAAAAAAGGATGTATTTAGTTGCAACTGCAGCTCAATATAGAACATCTGTGTGTCTGTAAACACCTGAATCCAAACATCGGTGGCTGTATGTGTCAGCATGCTTGTGTATTTAAGTTTCCACCATAAGAATATTCAATAGTGGATGTGAAGGGCCACAGACCTGCCCACCATGGCCAGAGGCAGACACAGAAGAGATTGGAGCCACAGACATCCAAAGGCCCCCCAGAGCCCAGGAACCCCTGGTGTACCAAAGCCAGGATCAAACCCACACCCAACCCAGCAACCACAGTGCAGAAGCCCCAGCGAGCTACAGCCATGGACCAGAGACCTGAGACCCAAGGGCACACTACTCCCAGCAGAGACCCGAAAGAGCCGGGGGGCCCAGGCCCCTCAAGCAGCTACAGGGAGTGAGCTGGCACACACCCAAGCACCCAGCCCCAGACACTAAGAACCATCAACGCACTGGCGGGCAGAGACACCAGCCACTGGCAGCCAGTGTGCTGGAGGGGAAATAAGTCCCACATCTATTTAGTGTCAGCACTTTTCAAAGATGTTCTGCTGGGTTAAATGGATAATTAGGATGCACGAAGCTCATTAATTTGCCAGCTTCTTTATTGAGCAGCTAAGAGATAACCCATATTATCTGTCGGTGACCAGGTGACTAGGCCCAGGAGTAGACAAAAAAAATCAGTTTCTGAAACATTTTTAGCTTAAATGGGTGATTTAGGGGAAAAACAGTTTCATTTTTGTTGTCTCTATTTTCATTGGATGTTCACCTGACGGATAGTTGAGGTCTTCAGAAATGATTCCCCCCTAATCAGGGGAGTTGCTGTGTTTGGACATGTTTTCCCTGAACTATTCACATCACCAGGCTTCTTCTGCTAACTGCTGCTTCTTATCTCTGTCCTGTCCTTCTTCCTCCCTTTGTCCCCACACAGCCTCCCTCCTCTGTCTCCCCCCATCTCTTATCACTCACTAAGACTTTTGTCCTCCCTCCCTGGCTCCTCCCTTCCACTCTATTTCAGGCTCCTGACACGTCTCCTGCTTTCTTGGCTTGGAACTTTAACCCCATTCTCCCCATTAACCATCCCATTTAACCCCCACCACTTTAGCAGAACCCGCTCACCGACATGCGGTTAGGGTTTGCGTCTGATTCATGTCACGCCAGACACTTCTGTCATAGCAGGAAGTGGTTGATCCAGTCAGATTTCACTGATAGCTAGGGAATTTACCAATACTTGCTATAATAAGAATAACAGATTTCTATGTAAATAACTTGGCACCGTCAGTAATTAATCACTATGACATTGTGCTTCTGCCATCCATCAAAACAAAATGCAGCTTCAGATTATCACTTTAAATTCAAAGGAGAGGATTTTAGACCAAAAAAGTAGCAACTACAGCACTGTGGACTCACGGCTGTTGATCAAAGGCAATTCATCAGATACGAACAAAACAATTTAGTCTTGTAAAACAAATACATTTCTTTTAAACCAGCCTGATCTTGTGTTAATTACAACAACTACATCATAAAAGTAGCATCTTCATTCCCTGAGCTACAATAACACATTGAAAGACTGAGAGCCGACGATTAACAAGCGGCTCGTCAAACCTCATTATCAGTGCAGTGCTGCATGTCAGGGAAAAACCTGTCAATGTCAGGAAACGTCAATAACATCTCCCCTAAGAGCTGTTCTAAGTGAACCTGGCCCCAGTAAGCACCAGATGTGATTTTAATGTTACCTATATTGTAGCCAGAATCATATCTCACACAAACAGCCAAAAGTACATTGGCTCCTATAAGTATCCACACCCCTGGTAAAATGCCAGGCTTTGAGAGTTGAAACTTTTGAAATCATAATAAATAATTTCCAAACATTTTACACCCTTTTCCTGTGTACAGTTCGACAGAAAACCTCATCTCTTACGTGGTCAAAAATATAACTTATTAACATATAAATTTAAAAAGGTGCAAAAGCCTGGTTGCTTAAGTGTGGACACCCTTGATGTAAGAGCCATATGAGTGAAATTAGCAAATTCATGATGTGGCACTTGGATGGGGGTGTGTTAATGTGGGTGGGTGGGTGTCACAAGGTATGAATGCTGTGCTTACTAGAGCGCTGGCTTTTGATGGATGAGGAAGTGGAGTGAGCCCGGGGATGTCATATTTTCTGTTGACCGTGTCATATCATGTCATGTCAGGCCGTGCATTGCATTAATTGTCTGTTTCTCAATCGACGCTTTATTTTCGTGTAACGTTGGACTGCCTTTGGATTTTGGAACAGAATAAATTTATCACTGCTGATCCAGAGATTGTTTGGAGCATGTGTTAGACAGATAGTATCTCCAAGTTCAGTCCGCTGTGGCCCTCAATTAACCGCCAATTTAGCTACAATACTTACCATCAAATAAACTAAAACTTTAAAATAACACCTTTTGTTTGTCCTTATTGGATTTTCTTGACATCTGCTCACTTACATCCCTTAGCTAAAGATATAGTTTGCAGATAAGTTACAAAGGATCAAAATCTTTACATTGCACAAAGGTATTCAGAAAGGCCTAAACAGAGTCTAGAACTACAGTACTGTGCAAATATTTTAGGCAGGTGCTGTAAACAAAGAATGCCTTCAAGAATGGGAGTGTTAATCATTTATTTTCATCATTCAACAAAAGGCAATGAATGAACAAAAGAGAAATCTAAATCAAATCAATATTTGGTGTGACCACTCTTTGCCTTCAAAACAGCATCAATTCTTTTAGGTACACTTGACAACAGTTTTTGAAGGAACTCGGCTGGTAGGTTGTTCCAAACATCTTAAAGAATCAACCACAGATCTTCTGTGGATGTAGGCTTTCTCACATCCTTCTCTCTTCATGTATGACTCCAACATCTATCTATCTATCTATCTATCTATCTATCTATCTATCTATCTATCTATCTATCTATCTATCTATCTATCTATCTATCTATCTATCTATCTATCTATCTATCTATCTATCTATCTATCTATCTATCAACCTCTGTTCAGTGTATATATTGACTGAATTTTGCTGCATTTTATTAAACATTGCAATTATTGAAGTATATAAGCTGCGTGTGGCCAACAAGAAACTCCCTGAAGATCATAAAAATGCCTTGCATTTCTAAAAGTACAAATAAGCAATCATTATGCACATTTTTAAAAAATAGCGAATAAAGTACCTTAGCAGAACGTCCCCCACTAATACTCTGAGCTCTAATATCTAAATGCCTTTTTTAGCTCTATGAGTTGCAAAAGGGGAGCAAGGTCCAAGTCTTAAATTTGACTCAGTGTTTTTTTTAATGTTGCCAATTTGGCAAAATATGGTCTACATGCAAACTTTAATCAACATTTCTAAACAGGACAAAACATCTACTGTGCTTTGATGTTCAAAAATAGCTATACAATAAAATGTTTTGACGTTTGCTGAGGATTTACTCACATGGACCTAAGATTTATACAGCATGCTTGCACTTCTTTTCTACCTGACAGATTACCTGGCAGAGTTTAGCTAAGGCAAGCTTAAAGACAAATGCGTTAAAAGCGCTGGAATAACTCAGTCAATCGGGAATTAACTGTCTACTAGAACCTCTGAAGATCATTATTTAATCTGTGTTTTTTGAGGATTACACATGTTATCCATTAGTGTGGGCAATGTGGGGCTTCGGAGACTGCAGGCTCTCTTTATAAGAGTATCTCCAAGTATCACAACTTGACAGAAACTTTGGACTAGGAGCAACAAAGAATACATTCTTTAATCATAGGCAGAAAGGTTAGTACTGTTAGAGATGAGACAAACAAATGTATTTTTTTTGTTTGTTTCAGCCCATTCGGTCCAAGAAATAAAAAAAAAAAAATAGTTACAGTTAACCCTAAAACCAAAAAAAAAAAAAAAAAAATAGAGAAACAGTAGAAAGCAAATATGGAGGGGTTGACTGATGCTACAGCTCATATAAACGTCTACATTTTACAAGGAGTTCTAGATGTTCAATCATGTTTTGTTCAGTCTTCAACGCAACAAACCATCAGACACAATACAGTGCAATAACTTAAATTCTGCAGGTTTTTCTTAAACAGTGTCAGTTTTCTTATGACAACTATTCCCAAGTTTAACAAGTCTCACAGAAACACAGTGACATTTTTGATTGGTAATGATCTTTGGGTTTTCGAAGGGAGATTTTCCATGCAGTTCATATTTAGCATGATTAATTTTAATCAACCTGTAGATATGGGTTGTTATATGCTTTGTACATTATTTGCATTTATTTAAGTAGTACTAAATCATTAACTTTTAATAGTTTTAATTGAAAAATTGATGAGCAGGTTGACCTTCTGTTATATCTGTTGCAGTAAAAATATTGTGTTAATATTGGTCTTTCTCGTGTTTTCCCGACCTCAACACAGTAACTCATATATGGTCATATCATATATTAGTGAATTATACAAAATAGCTAGTTATTTTTGGCACAAAGAATACATTGCTTATATGCAGTTTTCAGTTTAATTTACTATCACCAATTACCCCCAAAATTTTTGTTTTAGAAAACTATATTATGGTTTTAAATGTCAGCCATTTTCTACCACTTATTCCATAGTGGGTCACGGGGAGCTGGTGCCTATCTCCAGCAGTCTATGGGTGAGAGGCGGGGTTCACCCTGGACAGGTCGTATGTCATTCACAGGGCAACACACAAACAACCATGCACACACTCATTCACACACCTAAGGGCAATTTAGAGTGACCAGTTAACCTAACAGGCATGTCTTTGGACTGTGGGAGGAAGCCGGAGTAACTGGTGAGAACCCATGCATGCACAGGGAGAACATGCAAACTCCATGCAGAAAGACCCCCAGCCGGGAATCGAACCCAGGACCTTCTTGCTGCAAGGCAACAAAACTTATCAATGTTAAACCGTTTCTTGATAATCACTAACTTACTTTCCAAAACATCCAGAAGCTGCTCAAAATCTGTTCAATTACAAAAAATAAGTGTCACCTGCAAATAAAATACACTCCTTTGTAACTGCAAATATAATTCTGCTTTGTAACATTTTCTTCTGTTGCATCGGTAATCCGGTCAGTAAACTCAATCAGGGCCATTGAAGATGTGTTTTTTTTTTTGTGTAAATCTATGTCCACATTAAAAAAACATTTTTCAACAAAAGACCTGGATACCATCACACTGAAATAAATAAAGAAAAAAAGCGTGAACTATTTCTTTTCTTGTTGAGCTGCTTCCATTCAACTTTATAACAGAACAAATATCAGCTGCTAGAACTTAGAAACATAGTGGTTTACACGCCAATGAATTATTTCTCTAAAATCTCAGATGTCTTTACGATGTTTTGATGTAGCAACCATTTAGGCAGAAAACTTTTGCGTCCAAAAGATTTTAAAACTGATCCTGATGAGGACAAAGCTGAAATATTGCCCATAAGCAGGGTACATCACAAAATGTCCTTTTTTGTAGGTTAGTGACTGTGTAAAGTTATATTTTTGTTTTACCAAAATGTTTCTTCTACATTAAAATATTGTCAACATTTTGAAATGGTTCAGCCAGAGGTCCAGCCAGAATCTGACTGGATCTGTGGATAGTGCTAAAGATTAAAAGATTAGGATGATGGCAAGGACACCTTTCAGCCTCAAAGACTTGAAGCTTAGCAAGCCATTTGCATTTTGCTATTACATCACCTGATGCGTTTTGCTAGTAATGAGGTAGTTGTTTTTTGAAGGCAAATAATTTTTAAAAGGGAGAATAGTGGTAAATATGCTGACTTACATACATATTGGTAATACACTGTTAAATGGAAACAACACACATTTTAATCTAAAGTGCCGTTGAATGTTTAAGCTGTATCGGCTGTGCAATGAAAAAAACATCTTCATATTACCGGAGATCAAGTTCAGTATGTTTTCAGTAAAAGAAAAACGTCAGTTGATCAGCATGAGTCCTAATAACTGGAACCAATTGCTCTCATGCATAGGTATCACCTCTGGAACATAGATGATGTAATGCTATCATAATATCTAGTGGCAGATGAGTAACAGAGTTTACTCAGCAATGAACATATGACTGGTAGACATAAAAACATGTGGACTTATGAATGTCTTATATATGTAATTTGCTCATAATCGAGTGTGTAGAGGTTTAGCTCATCTAGGAAAAAGATAAGTCCAATTCACTAAAATAGGTGTATATTCTGACCTCTAGTACAATAAATGTCTAAAAAACTAATTTATATGTAAAAAAAACAAAAAAAAAAAAACTTTAGCTTTTAGACTAGATAAATGTCTATTTTTGACTACATGTCTTTGGACCATTTAGAAATTGTTTAGACATATTTCCAACTAAAAATTATCTCGAGGCAGTCACCATTCTTCACTGAACTGTTCACATGTGAATGGGACAAAACGTTTCATCAAGACTGGTTTGCTATTCCTTTTAACACCCCTGATAATCTGTGCCTGAAGTTTTTACATCAGGAGGTCAGAAAATGTTTAGAGTTGTGTTTGAACAGTACTCTGAATCCCAATGTCCAAGCGAGAGAAAAGGTCTTCTTAAGCTGTTCAACCAGCTGACAAACACTGTCTGCTAGAATATCGGCTCATTTAATTGCTGCTGCTCAATGCCTTGCTTCAGAGCCTTGAGGACATATATTTACTCACAGGCATATGTCTGCTTCTAGATGTTCTCTTTTATTTCCGAGGTTGTTTTGTAAGCAACTAATTATGCCCTTTTTAACAAGCTCCCAGACTCATAAGCAATGCATTTGCACAAAAGCCGTGTATATTACTCGTCTTACACACAGACTAGTACTTAGAGAGAATAAAAGTCTGAAAAATATGCTGACAGATTGTGTGCACACAGGCTTTTTAATGTCAACATGATGTTAATAAATTGAGGCATATGTTGGGAAACACAACAAATCCACAAAGGTTTCTGTTTGATTTGGTGAGGATTGTTCTAATTTAAAAGTTTTTATAACATACTTTCTGCCAATCAGATCCCATGAAGTAATGCTCTGCTTAATTTTTGTGCATAAGGACAGATCCTTGCAAAAGTATTCATACTACTTCTACATTTTGTTACATCACAGAATCCAATGTATATTATTTAGAATTCATGTCATAAACCAACACAAAGTAGTCCATAATTTTGAAGTGGAAGGAAATTAATACATGTGTTTCTATTTTATTACAAAGAAAAATCTGAAAAGCGTGGCATGTATTTGGCCTTCCTAAGTCAAAACATGGAACCACCTTTCAGTCTTCTGGGGTATGTCTCTACCAGCTTTGGACATCTAGAGACTGAATATTTTTGCTTATTCATCTTTGCAAAATACCTCAAGCTCAGTCAGATTGGATGGAGACCATCTGTGAACATCATTAAGATTCCTTCCACTGATTATTGTTTTTTTTTAGGTCTGGACTTGGGCTATTCTAACCCATGAATATGCTCTGATCTAAACCATTTTATTGGAGCTCTGGCTGTAGGTTTAGGGTCATTGTCCTGTTGGATAATGAACCTCCACCCCATTCTGAAGTCTTTTATGGCCTCTGACAGGTTTTCTCCCATGATTGCCCTCTATCCATCTTCCCATGAACTCTGAACAGCTTTCCTGTCTCTGCTGAAAAATGATCCCCACAGCATGATGCTGCCACCACCACGTTTCACCATTGGGATTGTGTGTTTAGGGTGATGTGTTGTGTCATTTTCCCTTTCACATAGCTTCTTGCTTGTTGGCCAAAAACAGGTTGGTCTCTTAACAATTTTTTGTTTTTGCCATGTGCACAACTAATAGATATCCAGCTCCTCCAGAACTATGATGGGCCTCCTGGCTGTTTTTCTGATTAATGCTCCTCTTTTTTGGTACAAAAAATTTGAAAAAAAGGATAGAAATACTTATGCAAGCCACTATATGCCCCCTGACATTGTAGAAAGCTTGTGTAAAGAAAACCCCCCAACACTTCCTGGGATATCAGCTGTTTTAATCTGCATAAAGCTGTTCTCTTAAAGCAATGTGAGGAACTGGTTTGGCTACAGCACTAATGCTCCTTGTATAAATAGATTTCTCCTTTTCAGCTTTCATTTGTAAGTTGACCATTACTTTTTCATCTCAGGGGAGGTAGTTTGCAAAAAACTCAGAGCTAATTATTTCTATTGGTATTTTATTAGTTTTATAATCAGCGCTCCCTCTCTCTATAAAAGGTTTAGTTGTAGTGTATGTTTAATAAATATGAAACATATGCACAATTCTGCTTTTTTATGCACAGTTTCTGTCATAAAACCACAACCCTTTATACATTTATCCCCAGGAATCCCTGGATCCCAAGTTGAACAGCTTATTTATAAATAGTATGTGCTGTATTGAGCCAATCAACCCAGACCAGCGAGTCACACCTTGCTGATGAACATTATTGAGTGTAAAAACCCTGCAGGTTTCATTGGATTAACCCTTCACCTCTTCCCACCCTTTTCCTCTAAAGCTCATATTTTAGGCATCCTCTATCCAAAGATAAATTCTGTGTTCTTCTTCATTTCTCTAAATAAAAAGAAAACTACAAACAAAACAAAACGTCAATACAAACCACAGCTGAAGAAAAAAAATGAGATGATTGTAAAAAGGGAGGGGATTCGTTAAAGATTAAGCTGCTGGTCTTTTGAGTGTTATAATCTTTAAGTCCTGAGTCTTTAGTGTAAAGAATAGGCAAACCTTCTGTGGCCTTCATGCAAAACAAAACAGGCCACACTTACCTATTTTTTACCTTACGGAAAAAAATGTTTTGTTGCTCTTTATTTTAATCCATTTTTCAATTCTTGTCAAATATACACACAATGTGAACCATATGTATTTATTAGAAAGTACAACCTCTTTCCGATGTAGGGTTTTATTTATGTAGCATAAATTAAAAATAACAAGAGATTAGTCAAAATTCAGGCACTGGTTTTGAAAGCTAGTTCTGCATCTGGGTCACTTTGTTTTAGTCAAAGTTTCCCTACATTATGTCCCGGATTTGGCTGAGAAACAATGTGTGCTATCGTTGCGCTAAGGCGGTGCTCAAACGTCCCGAAGCAGTGAATGCACCATCTGGAGAGGTGTACTGCCTGGATTCGGCTGATGAGCTCCACCTGTGGAGTTTGTGTGTTGCTGCAGACGAGAACAGAGACTTGAGAGGAATGTCATGGAGAGATCTCATAGAAAAAAAAAAAAACAACAAAACACTTCAGTGAGGCAAGTAAAAGCTTATTTAGAAGAATACCTACGTTTGTTTTAATAAAACTGAACTGAAACCCTCAGACTGGATGCACCTGTTGGGTCAACCAGATGAGCAGCTGCTGCCATGATGAAGAATCAGTGGAACAGGAGGTAAGCTAACCATACTGTTGTTTTTTCTACCTACCAATAACCCAGTGGTAGAGTATGTTCATTTATCTACACACATTTAACCTCAAAGATCAGTTTGATAGCTGTCTCACTCTGCTTCTGCTAGCTCACAACATTATAATTTTGGCAGAAAATGTTTGACATTTCTATGAAAAGGTAACCTAGTATCCTGCAGAACAATCACACTTCAAAACTCTTCGAACCAAATTGGTCCACAGGCTAAACACCATCAGCTTCCAATGTTAAAGCAGACAGGAACTGCAATTATGGATCACATTTATTATGGATAGAAGTCTGATGGAAGCATGATCCTTGTTTGCCAATGCTTCAGGCAGGTCAAGCACAAATTACCTTTTCTAGATAGAAGTCCTACCTCTTTCGTTGACGGTTTTCAAATTGTAACTCTAAGATCTTTAAAATTTCTTTAACATTTAACTCAAATTTTATCAGGAATGTATCATCATTTTTATGTATTTTCTTTTCAGTTGTGTTCAGACTTGTAGCTCATGATAGTTATGTTCATGTTCTTAAGAAAAGTCAAGAAATGTGTAAAAATGTGAGCACAAGGCAGTTAAAAGGTGCTAAACAGTGATGGTTTTTGGTTTGCTGAACTCTGGCATCATTGCAAAACACGCTGTCCATCCAAGAAAAAAGATTAACTTTGAATTGATAAAGTGAAGATTTATGGATTTATTTTTTTTCTAGTGAGGAGGAGGAAGTCTAGAAAAATGTTACCTACTAAAACGGCTTCCTACGGAGGTACCTAAAAGCTGCCCTTGGTGAGTCTGGTCTGCTTGTAATTTACTGTCGCTTACTAATTTATTGTCGCTTGTGACTAAAACTGTAATTTAAAACACTAAAATCTTGTCAGCACTTAAATGGATATAATTTCTGCTCTGGTTCTGTTCAGTGTTGCTACTCTAGTGTGCACAGACTTGGTTTAGCACACACAAACCTGTCTCCAGAATTTGTCTGCTTTATGTTATCAATCCATGCAATGACTGTTTTAGACTCACTGAACACAACATAAACCTTGTTTTACTCATGAGCATTTGCCTGCACATTAATGTAGCTGTGAAAACGTTACTCTGGCGACAATCAAGCTGTATCAGCTAACGCTAACTGCTGAAGCCGAACATGCAGTAAGAGCGTTTGGAGAAAGAAGGTATTGATTTTAACATGATGAGTGAACATCTGCAGATGTTGTAAACTAATATGGGGCATATAAGTAAAATTGCTGATGAACTTAAGCACAGTAAGAATAGTGACGTTTTCATTAATGGTCTGGCTGTTGACTCCATGCTTTATGCGTGCAGGTTTAAATACCAAATAATACAAATATGTTTCTCTTTTCCTTTTTATACCAGAGGCATAGCAGGAAAAGAGTTCTTAATCTCAAAAATTACGTGGATGCTTTAAAAACATCTGATCATGACATGTTTTTTCTTTTATGACTGACATGGCTCTAAAACTTTTTTGCTCTTTTTAAGCAGCCACAAAAGCTGCTTGACAACACAAACCTGAAATATCTAAGAAACTGTACTCGTACTCGTCGTCTTCCGCTTATCCGGGACCGGGTTGCGGGGGCCGCAGACTCAGCAGAGACGCCCAGACGCCCCTCTCCCCAGACACCTCCTCCAGCTCCTCTGGGTGGAGCCCAAGGCGTTCCCAGGCCAGCCGAGAGACATAGTCCCTCCAGCGTGTCCTGGGCCGTCCCCTGGGCCTCCTCCCAGTGGGACATGCCTGGTACACCTCCCGAGGAAGGCGTCCAGGAGGCATCCGGTATAGATGGATCTCGTTCTTTCGGTCATGACCGACCGGTAAATTGAGAGCTTTGCTTTTCGGCTCAGCTCTCTCTTCACCACAACGGACCGGCACAGTGCCCCCATTACTGCGGCAGCCGCACCGATCCATTTGTCGATCTCCCGCTCCATTTTTCCCCACTCGTGAACAAGACCCCGAGATACTTAAACTCCTCCACTTGAGGCAGGAACTCCCCTCCAACCTGAAGAGGACAAGCCACCCTTTTCCGGTCGAGTACCATGGCCTCGGACTTGGAGGAGCT
>JAHUTJ010026280.1:0-17162 GCA_036250325.1 Characodon lateralis | reverse complement strand
ATTGGGAAAATGGTTCTCACTGTGATGCCAAGACAGGAACACACACACACACACACACACACACACACACACACACACACACACACACACACACGCACACACACACACACACACACACACACACATTCCAAGAAAACCAAATGAAAAACCAGTTGCTATATTGTTATTTACATATGCTGTACATATGTGTCTCTGCCAACAAACAATTATGGATCTACAATATAAATGGAACAGTGGCTCATTGCCACAAGCATTACAGGCAAGCAAAGCAGTAAAAAACAAAGAATGGCTCTCACTAACTAAGATTCGAGTCCTATCGTTCAAGGTAAGTAGCCGTTCAAAAGAATCGATTTGATCGTGAATGTCACATCACCACAGACTTGTATGTAAGAAGACCCTCTGGTAACAAGTTAAACAAACAAACCAGACAACTCTGAAAAGCACAAACTAGCCAAAGGTTACCTGACATAGCATTAGCTGCAGGTAGAATGAGTGGATGTGACACGTGGAAGTGTTTTGTGTTTTTTCACAGGAAAATTTAGCTTCATCTTTTTTTCTCATCCCTCCCATCTTCTCATCCTTGGCAAGTAGGGACATAGGTGGCAGTGTTGAAATTCTTTGAGTAAAAAACTTTATTGGTTGCATTTTGATGCAGTCAGGAGTTAAATTGTAATGAAAAATTATGTTTCAGCTGGAGTGTTTGGTCTCAGGAGAAAAAAAAAAAAACCTCCCAAGGCTTGTCTGAGGCCTGGTAATAGAACAAGACTATAAAAATTTAAACTCAGGACAGGTGCTGAGACCAAGACCTGTCTCGAGCATTAGTTGTGCATTCAACAACTAATGCTCGAAACAGGGGACACAGCAAAAATACTGAACAAGGTGCTTTGCCTATATGACACCAAAACTGGACTTTTTGGCTAAAATGACAAATGTTTTACATGGCAGAGAACATAAAACAGCACATCACCCCTAACACACCATCTCTACTTTCAAACATGGTGGTCATATAATCATGCTGTGGGCATTCTTTTCTACAGCAAAGACGGGGACATTCACACACACTCTCCATCCAATCTGACTGAGTTTGAGCTCCACTAATCTGGCCTTTATGAAAGAGTGTCAAGAAGATAATCTATGCTTAAAGAAAGCCGTATAAATTCATGTAAGAAGTTTGTCACTAGTCCTTAAAGGGACACAGCAAACATACAGCCAGAGCTACAATCGAACGGTTTAGGTGAAAGCATAACAATAAGAAATAATTAAAGTAATTATACCAAGAAAGAGCAAAAATCTCATTCTGTAGATGTGGAAAGCTGGGAGAGGCATACCCCGAAATACTTGCAATTGTAACAGCAGCAAAGTTCAAATTCACATCACACTGATCTTTATTCTGACTGATCTGACTGTTCTTCACTAATGTTCTGATTGTTATTTGTACAAATATCAGAAACCATGTAGCATTTTCTTTCAACTTCACAATAATACACTACTTTCTGCTGGTCTTTCACATATTATCCCAATAAAATACATTGAAGCTTGTGGCTGTAACATTACAAAATGGGAATAACTGCAAGCAGCATCAAATGGTTTGGTAATTTATACTGCAGCCCTCTTTGTGATTGGCATTTTGAACAAATACAACAAATTAATAAAGAGGATTGCCATAATGATTTACTTTCTTTGCCAGAATAATGCGCAGCTATCAAAAAGCAAACCATCCTGAAGAATTTCATATAAAACTTGCTCATCAAGTTGACTGTATTTGTTCGTACTCTACCTATAAATAGATATCTGAAGGGGTTTTATGCGGATCCCACATCAAGCCGACTAAAGAGTGTCCTATTTGCTCAGATAAAGAACACTATGCACTCCTCTCGAAGCTGTTGGGAAATGGCAAAATGGAGGAGACAACCGGTGGTCTCCCGAGTTTGTACAGCAGTGCTTTTCCTGATAATGCCACACATTCAGGTTCCTGCTTTCAGTTGCCTTCACACGAGTGCTCCAGTCTCACACGGCACTTAAGTGTGATTAATAAGGTGCAGCGTTGTGTGTGCGTGTGCACGTGTGTGTGTAGAATGGTTGGTGTTGAGGTGGCGGTAGTGGGGGAGTTTATGTCAAGATAAACGTGGAAATGACCTAGCAGTCACCGGCTTTTTCCTTTCGGCAACTGCACAGTGCCTCGCTCGAGAGCAGGAGAGGCTGGTTTTTTTTTATCAAGCCAAGGGCTCAGACCACCAGAGGCTCTTGTGAAGGAAGGAAATTACCGGGTGCAAACATTCACAATACCCCAACTCAATCCCCCCTCCCTCATCTCTCTCTTTTCCTTCTCTCTCTGACTTCCACTCTCCTGTCCCTATGTTTATCAGGTTTTGGGGCACTGTATTTTGATGTCAATAAGCAATTTTTCTTGCCTGGTCTCCTGTCTGACCCCTTTAATCCATCAATATATTATTAGAGATAAAGTTTTGTGGACGCCTGCTGCAGTCACAAGATAAATGACATCTCTGAAGTCACGCATTAAAGACTAGATTAAGGCCTTGTGACTGTGTCTTCAGTGCTCATCTGTGCGCTTCTGTCCAACCTATCACACTAAGTGACAAAAAAGAAAAATAATGAACTGAGGCAGAAAAAGCAAAGAGATATTTCTTACACACACAACCGGCGTCTGTCTTCAGCCAGGATTAGGACGCATTAGAGGCATGCTGGAGAAGAGGAGAGAGGCACTGTTTGGTGTCTGTCTTGGCTGAGAGAGAAAGGGATTTTCAGCCCTCTATGAGTCAGAAACCAATGGAAAGCGGGGATTTTGTGTAAAACAATGTCAACCCAATTTGCTCAGAAAGCAGATGGCTTCATTTTAAATATCTGAGCAAGATTATCAGCCATATTTGAACCACAAACTATTAATAAGAGATTCTGATTAGATTAACAGCTTCATGAGCCAACACTCTATTATTCAACTGGGGTGGGAAGTGGAAATTTTATGCTGATATGTTAAGAGTTAATAATTGCTAATAGATCCTTGAAGTACAAATTTGTAAAATCTTTGTTATTTTTTTCTTCTATTCCTTTTCTGAACCCGCCTTAACCTGTTCAAGGCAACATGAGACGGGTTCCTGTCTCCGAGGGTTAATGGGTGACAGAGGTGCCAGTCACAGGGCCAACATAGAAACATACAAGACAATCAGTCATGCACAACCAAGGGCCTACACTACAAATATTTTTAAGACTTCTATTCCGTCTTTGTCTCTAACCTGTCCAGGGTGTACCCTGCGTCTTGCCCAGAGAGCCCCCTCACCTTATGCTGTGCCAGCATGTGGCAAACACTTCAACATAGACATGTTTGTTCGCATTTTTTGAAGTGAGGTTTTGTGTAGTTTTTATTCGTAATAGTTCTTTTACCGGTTATAGAAAGATGTCATTGCTTGTTGGCACTTGCTGGAAAAGTAGACCTCATCTGAGTGGTGGAAGCTATCAACTAGTCAGATATACGCTGTATTAATCTGCCTCATCAGCTGATCGTAAGTCTGTCAGGATAACTGTCAAGTGTTGTTCGGCTGGACAAAACAGTACCTAACGTTAGGTTCTCATGGCCTATTAAAATATTGCAGGCTGGTACCACCATCTACCAAAAGTGTCTTATCCCTTTATTTAAAGATTTTTTGTTTCAATTGTAGTAAATTCTTAAAATATCAGCTAAAACAAAAGGTGTCCTGCTGACTAGCTTGTTAGCTTCCAGCACTCCAAGGACTTATTTACTTACCAACAATCTCATCGTTATAGGATATCTTTCTACTACAGGTAGGGGAACTATTAACGCTAATAACTTCACAGAACCTTCAAAAAATCTAAACTAACCCCGTGGTACATCAAATTAAAAAAAATATCCTAAAGATAGGTAAAGCAGTGCTAGCTAAAGATTCTCCTAAAATGTTATAGCCCATGTTTTCTTCAACACTGTGTACAATTTCCTTTCAGTCATTAACTTTACCAGCGCATATTTAAAGTTTAATCAAAACAGTCAGGGCAAGGTGAGACATAAAATCCCATAAAAAAGTGGTTCTGCCACAGAAAACGATACTGGCCCTGGAAATTTAACCAGATCTTCTATCTGGTGCAGCACATATGGCCATGAAACGTCTTCAGCAATGCAGATCAATGCAGATTCTGATGATGATATTTGCCCAGAGAAATATCTGCTGAGGTGCTAGCCAAACATTAACTCACTACCTTTTTGTTTTGATATGACTTGTTTTTATAATTCATCTCAAAACATGTTCTCTCTTTGTGTGGACAAAAATAGTTATTCTCCTTCTTCATAGACAAAGTGCTTTGCTTTCAATGTTCTGAATATTTATGGCTTGTGTTATAGCAGACTACAGCCCTCTGCTCATGTCTCGACCACACGGCTGTCCGTGTGTCGAGACTGTTCGCCTTAACTGAAGGTGCCCTAAAAATAATTTCTCCTTGTCCAAATTTAAGGATTTAATATAATCAATATGAACAATTATAATATATTATTATAATTACAATATATTATATATATATATTATAATTATAATATATGGCAAAGAATGCATTGAATGAGATATCTCCAAATTTTTGAACAAATTCATGTATTTGTCTTTTTCTCAAATTGCCCATCTTGTTAAATATGGTGCATGTTGTACATTTGTAAAGCACAGAAACGAACACAAGATCATTAAACATTTATGCATAACATTCTCTATTCCTTGGCTAACATTGCCAGGCTGGGGCAAGACACATTATAGCACATCTTTCGTTGCTTTCCACCACATTGGTTTCAAGCATCCTTTTAGTTGTGAAATAAAACGAAGATGTATCCATGAAGATCCACAGTGAAAGGTTTTCTCTGCCCGCTTAATGTGACAGCGTTCTCTTGAAAACTAGACCCTTAAAACCTCTGAGTAATAGACAGGATTACAGATGTGAAATGACATTTTTATAGCTTAAACTCCTGACTACCTGGACTAGCAGATATTAAACACATATCTGGTAGCACTTAGTGTTAAGTGGGACCAAATGCTTATTAAGTTTCTGATGCCCTAAGAGTGTGTCTGCTCCAGTCCGGGCTGATACACGCTGCTAGGCCACAGTGAACGAGCGCGGGTGGATTTGCGCCGGACTTAGACCTATTTTATCAGTGCTTGCCAGTTAATACGGTGCCAAGCTGACATTGTCGCCACTGTGAACCGATTGACAGTATTTGAATTTCACTTTAAGCCCTCCGCGCTGCTTGTGTTTTCATGCGGAATGTTTTTACCTGACAAGAAACTTTTCCTCCACAGACACACAGGCAGTGGTACAAGCACTGAACATGTTCTGCTGTTTGTCTTTTTGTCTATTGACCTTTACAGTTTTTCCTATACCCCTGTCAATATGCCATTCTTATTGCAGTGCCTTTGAAAAGTATTCCCACCCCTTAAAACTATTTTATATTTACATACAGTACATTTTATTGGGGTTTAGTAGAGCATAATTATAAAGTGGAAGGAAAACATTAAATGCTTTTCAATTTTGATTTACAAATACACATCTGAAAATATGGCATTTATAAGATTTGCACATTGCCTGAATTTTTTTTCATCCATTTTTATTTGAAAATAGCTTGTGCTCATTAAAAATGAATGGCAAGCATCTATGGACAGCAATTAGTTTTTTTAAAAGATATTTTTTCGGCACTAGAGGCCTTTATTTTTTGATAGCAGGTAGATAGGAAAGAGGGGCAAAGAAAGAGGGAGACATTTGGCAAAGCTTGCCGGGTCCAGGACTTGAACCCGGGACGGCAGCTTCGAAGACCATAGCCTCTATATGTGGTCGCCCGCTTAACACCTACACCACCAGCGCCGCGCCCATATGGACAGCAATTTTAAAGTCTTGTCACAGGTTCTCAATTGGATTTAGGGCTGGACTTTGACTGGGACATTTTACCAGATGAGTATACGATGTAAACTCCTTATTCTCAAACTGTGGCTCGAGTGCCTCTAGTGCTACCGGGGCAAACTTTGATGGTACTCTGAGAAAAATTTGGTACTAATTATTTGCAAGGTAAGTGGCCAAAAATGGCCAGCAGCCAGTATTACTTGCTTTAGCACAATTAAACTTTATCAGACATTTCTCAAAAGCAAAGAGAAGTGAATGCAATTGAAAATGTTGAGAACTCCGAGTATAAACTGAAGCATTTTATACTGTGTTCCACTTGCCTCTGTAGCCAGTTGCAAGTGAGATGTGTTAAATGATATGTTCAGTACCAAGTTGACAAAATTATTTGTTTTTACTGCGGCTATTAATAAATATTATATCCACAACAGCCATATTGGATTTTTAGGTCAGGGTTGGTAAGAAACCTCTGAATATGGGATTCTGATTCTATCAACCTTTCTGCTAAATTTTCCAACTTGTACCGCTGTTAACTCTGTCTGTCAAGATGGTAGAAAATCTAAATATACCAAATTGGTACTTGTTATAAAAAGCTTTAGAATCAGATCAGTGTCTAAATCACTCCATTGTTACTCGAGGTAGATATTTGGGGTTGTTGTCCTGCTGAAAGGAACATCCGCCCCAGTCTCATGTTGCTTGCAACCTCTAGGGAGGTTTCTTACAATCGTCCCAGCTTAAAAAAAAACAACCCCACAGCAGGATACAGCTACAACAGATATGGTTAGATTTGGACCACACATAGCACTTTGCAAATAGGCCAAATGTTGCAATTTTGGTTTTACCTGAACACCTTCTGTCATGTTTGCTGTGTCCCCTAATGGATTGTGTCAAACTGCCAATATGATTACTAGTGGCTTTCTTTTTGCAGACTTTCTATAATGTTTTGATTTGTGGGGTGCATAGCTGAATACTATTGCAAGTCACTGTGTGTGTTTAGTTTGTACAGAAACTCACCAGAAAAACTGGCTACTAAAATCAATTATATCTGATATGAAGCAGATTAAGGATCCACATTCATTTGGCTGGCATTTTCAAACAAATCTCCCCAGGTCCTCCTGTTATGGCTAATTAAATTAGCTCCTCAGAATTTTTAATATTTATCTTGGTTTTAAAGGTGAGGCTAGAGGTAAACGGCACCCATTAGTCCTGTTTTCCTGGCTTCTTGATTCTTCCTTTAAAAGCAAATCTACACACAGCAATTTAATGCATTTTGGGAAATTTGTTATTCAATGAATTCATTTCTTCTTTCTCCTGAAGGTTTTTTTTTTTTTTTATCCTGTACAATAATTTCAAAAACATGGAAAGAATCTGGGTTCTCATAAAAACTCAGTCCTTTCACTGCTCATATTTCAACTCTGACATTTAGTAAAAGCCATTGATTTTACTTTCAAATATATCTGATCTGAATTTGATCTAAAGCCGACCGAGAGCCTGTTTAAGTTTTTATACCACATCGTTTTCTCTTGGTTATATTACTGTGTTCTTCCTAAACATTACAATACATTTGAATTCTTTTACACTCTCATAGTTTGCTGCCTTTCAATGTTTGAATTCCCTCTTGAAACACATTCAGCTTGAGAACTCATTTTTATTATAAAGCTTTTATAAGTTGTAAAAACACAAAAAGGTTCTTCTAAGGCTATATATGCCTCACATAGCATGTCCAATATCATATTTCATGACATTATTATAAAGTATTTTGTTGTTGAATTTTTGTTTGAAATTTTGTTTGTCTTTGTTTACAGCCCACATTTACCTTCACATTGTTTAGATAATTAGTGCAATAATAAAGTGCAAAATTAATGTGACCAAATTTATTTCCATGATAAATTATAATCTTTCTCTGAGATCTTGCATTAAATCACAAGGAAGTCTCACTAATGTAAGATATGTTCGTTAGAACATCTCAAAGGTACTCACAGAGGTTAGGCTCTTAACTCTGCTGGCCAGTCTCCACTACATTGCCATATCTACTGGGTCACACCAGAAAATCAATGAAAATGGGTGTGCTATAATGTTTTGGTGTAGAGAAACTTAACTAAATTAGCGGAGGCTGTAGATATGGTTTTCTTATCTAACTAAACACTCCTAAACCTTGTAGAACATGTTTACAGACTAGTTAAATTTGCTATTGCTGGCAATGGTTGAATCATTAACAAAAATGGACCTTAGGTATTAAGAATATGATGTCCTTAAAGTTCGTGTACAAGTAACAGACAGACAAATACCTCTAGCAATGAAGTGTATGTGTGAAAATAACTGTGTCTTCTAGACCTGTGGTTTTCAATCCTGGCCTTAAGGACCCACTGTCCTTCATGTTTTAGATGTGTCCCGGCTCCAGCACACCTGAATCAAATGATTGCATTACCTCCTAAGCAGCCATTAAGTGCTGCAAAGGCCTGTTAATCACACATTTATTTAAGTCAGGTGTGTGAAGGTAGGGAAACACAAAAAACATGCAGGACAGTGGGTCCTGAGGACAAGGATTGAAAACCACTGTTCTAGGCTGTTAACAATAAAATGAAACAGTTGTATATAGCACAGTACTACAGGAAGACTGTAAAATAAACATTTTATTTTAGTCCTGTCAGTTTAATCAAACTCTGGTTACCATCTGACACCTCAATTCTTTATACCACCACTGCAATCCCAGAGGAACCCATGCGAACCCGATTATCACCAGAGGAACGACAGCACTGTTTTGAGGCCCGTCTCTGTCTGTAGTGCGGCGAATCAGGACATTTCATCCTCAGTTGTCCAGTGCGACCAAAAGGGGCAGTCCGTCAATGAAGATGGGAGGATTGGCGGCCGGTTCCAAACTTTCCCATATGACAGTTCCAGTTTCCATCTTGTTTAACCATGAGTCTTTGCAGTTTCAAGCAGTGCAGAATTATTATTATTATTGACGATGGTCTGGTCCGACAGTTTAACATCCCCACAGTTCCACTGCCCACACCGACCCATGTATCTGCCTTGGACAGTATCCCACTCCCCACCATAACTCATTAAACAGAACCAGTTGATCTAGTGGTCTCTGGAAATCATTGTGAGAAAATAACCTTTTTTGTTTTCCCATCTTCCCGTGGTTCTGGGGTATCCCTGGCTATGACGTCATAACTCCCAGTTCAACTGGACACAGGGCCGGATTGAGTCCTGGAGCACCTACTGCCTGTCCACCTATCTCCGGACAGCCTCTGTCGTGCCTAGACCACCTGATGGAGTGGAGGAGAAAGCGATCTGATCAACGTTCCCTGTGAGTACCATGATCTTAGGGAAATTTTCAGTAAAGCCCTCTCATTACCTCCACACAGACCACATGATTGTGCCATAAACCTGTTTCCCGTAGCAACTCTACTCTCCAGTCGTCTATATAATATATCTAACTCAAAAGATCTAGCATGGAAAAATATATCAGTGAGTCTCTTGCCGCAGGCATTATTCGGTCATCCACTTCACCCCTTGGCGCTGGATTCTTCTTTGTTACTAAGAAGGATGGGTCGCTCAGACCCTGTATTGATTACAGAGGACTTAACTAGATCACAGTGAGAAATAAATACCCACTACCTCTCCTCACCTCAGCCTTTGAACTCATCCAGGGTTCCACTATATTCACTAAACTAGATCTCAGAAATGCTTATCACCTTGTCAGAATCTGGGAGGGGGGTGATTCTGCCACTTATTTTATTTAAAGATGTTTCCAAAATCCTGCCATACAAATGACCTAAAATTTGTAAGGGTCTTTTTAATGCTTATGTAACCGAGCGCTGTTGGCCAGCCCAACTATAAGTCTTCGCAGGGCAACTCAAGAATTACATCCTTTCTTACTTCAAAATAAGAGTCTCAGAAACAGGGTGTCACCTTAAAGCACTCACCTTCTTATCTGGGGCTCATAATAGAACCCCAGCATATGACTTTTTCTGACTTCACCAGAAAAAGTCATATGCTGACAGAAACTTTCAAGGCAGACTTCATTTGGTATTATGCTGTTTTGATAGCAAGATTTTGTTACACTTCAACTCGGTGATTGTGTGTTGGTAAACTCAGCTCAGTGTATTTATTCATTTGCCTTGTTCAGTGGACCTGTTTGCAGGGTCAAACAACTGCTCTGACATCATTGCTCCAAACCCGAAGCAGGCATTTTATCACTCTCAGAAAGGTTGTCACTCTTAAGTATTTATTAATAGTGTAACGTCTGTCGTGGTTTAGTGTTTCTTCCCTTCTGAGGAGCTCAAGTAGCCCTAAGCTGATGCTTGCAATTTTTATAGTGTCCCAATTATTATTATGACGCCCTGCAGAAGGGCTTTACTTCTCTGGATCATGACTACCTAATTATGCCCACTCTCTTCTATGCAAACACATTTTGGGGAGGTAGAGAAAGCTGGAAGATGTCTACTTCTTTTTCCTTTTTTTTTTTTTTTACAAATTAATGTGATGGCAATTTAAAAGCTGGTTGTTCTCAGGCAGATATGCACAAAAGCTGTTCATTGAGTGCGGTGGGTTGGGGCTCTTAGCATTGTGAGTTATGTGGCTTCCGCCCCCCATAAGAGCCAAGCAAAATAGATCATCAGATAGTCCTTCTGAGCCTGCTGACTGTTTATCTACACTGCGGAGCCCTGTGGAGAGCATGATGTATCTGTAGTGATCAGTTAAAACCACACCGATGATGAACTAATAAATCAAGGCCTGCATTAATCACATCGCAGCTCTCACTGAAAAGACGAATGGAAATGCAAAAGTTCCTTGCTAATGATGAACTACAAACAATTTGCTTGCGGACAAGAGAAGATGGGAAAATTACACACACAGGTTTCATGCATAATCTAGGAAGATATTCATATTTCACCCCTCCAACCCGACATTGCTGCCTTTGGAAGCATAATCAAATTTCATTACCAGCCGAGCCAACATGATTAAATAGAACAGAGGCTGAGTTCAGAGCCCCAACACTGCGGCACACGCTGGCTGCCACTCAGAGGCGTCTCCACCCCCTTCATCATTCACAAACTGCCGCCCGCCCCCACGCCCCAGCGCGACTTCTCTGGCTCACACAGATCCAAATCAGCATTTCACCACCGGCCTTACATCTCTGACCTCACGTCGGCTCCGCTTGTGCATTTATCTGTCAGTCATGTGAGTCCCATAGGAGCAGTTCATCCCTGAATAAACCTCAGTAGATTCTTGCTTTCTCTCAGGCGGGATAAAGCAAAAGTTGTGGATTCGCGCTTCTATATCATGTCTTTCATACACTGATGAAATGGTACAGTGCTGACTATATTTATCAGAACCCTTGGTAACGAAGTGTCAAAAGCATTGAGATAATCTTTAATTGCAATATTGTAGTCTTACACTGAAGAATTTGAATCCAACAATCCATCAATAATTTGACTGATGATCATCTAACCACCTGGGGGCACTTAAAGGGCCTTAATTTCCATATGGTCAGTTGAATCTTTAATATGAAACAAAAACAAATAAATGAGGCAGTGTTTTCAGTGAAAGGTAATGTATCTGGTCATGATATAGCAGAACACTGTGAATTACACAGCACTGATCCCAGTATACATGCACCATTCAAAACTGGAGCACATCAAAAGTGGCACATACGTACTTAAAAACGGTGGTAGGGCTTGATACTTCACATAGTCCGCTTTTCTTATATTTATACTCACTTAACCCATAATTTTCAAAACGACAGCATACATGACAAGATAGGAAACTCTGCCACAGCAGTTTTAGTGTCTCCTCCTTTCACATTTGTAGTCATGTATTGTGCTCAAATAAACTACACAATATGCACATCACTCTGGTCTGCTCCTTAGCTTCAATGACTTCTCTAGATTTTTTTATGTCTTTTCATCATAATTAAGAGAACTAATTTTCTTTTCTTTTCTTTTCTTTTCTTTTCATTTCTTTTCTTTTCTTTTCTTTTCTTTTCTTTTCTTTTCTTTTCTTTTCTTTTCTTTTCTTTTCTTCATCCTTTCTGTTTTTTGCTTAGTTATTCATTAACTTAAGGATCATATGTGTTCCTTCCTGTGAATGTGTTTGATGCAGAATGAAAGGGGATATTATATATATTTTTTGTATCCGTCATTTTCTTTCTATCTCCCTTATGACTTCTTAATCCATCTGAATGCACAGAAGATAATGTTTTGGGCGAAATAACATAAGAGGAAAGATAGACTCCCAAGGACCAGTATCTTTATTGCTTGGAGGATAAACGGATTATGTCAGCCATTTTCTGCCGCTGACAGCTTTTCTTATTAACCGATTTTATTTTTAATCTGCCAAGGAAGAAATACGGTTTTATGTCACAATAAAACGCTGGTCACATCTAATGCTGCCCTCAAACAAACAGATTTCACAAAGCCATGCTGGGGAATTTGAAATAACTTTAAAAGAAGGGGGGCTTTTTGAGGTGGTGGCAGGGGTTATAAGAAAGAAGGAAGTGGGGGAAGGGTGGTCTTCATCAACATGCTTGTTCTGTAGGGGAGAAAAAAATTTTGAAGTCCTTTACACTTGTATTTTTCTTTATAAATATGTCCTTCCTTTTTTGCTGATCTCTGTAAAAAGGGCCTCCATCATGACAAAATAGACTGTGTGTGGGCTCCCATGATGTGTCCATTCACACAGCTTTGTATTTTGAAAACACAAAAAAGACACAGATGCATGGCTTGCAGCAAAGTGTTTACAAGAGGCAAAATTTAAGGAATGGAAAATAAATGGACAGAGTGAGCACTCTTGTTTCTTTTCCCTTTCCTAAAATCAGGCCAACTATCTCAGGTGTTCCCTGAGATAGTTGGATTCCGGGGATCATCTTAAATGAAACCATTTGACCAGATTTGTATGGAGGGGTGGGGGGTGTTGGCTGTGTGGTGCCATGGAGCTATCATTAACCTGAGGGCTTTAGCACTCCCCGCTCTCTCATTTCATGCTCGTGATCTAAGGGCGTGAATTAGCCATTGCCCCCAGCAATCCAACTTAGTTACTGACAGGACAACATGAAAGCTATACACAGAGCTGCATAAAGAATCATCTCAGGGCCCCCTCCTTCCTCCATACCCTTCATCCTTACCTTCTGCTGTGTGACTGAGGCGAGGATACTGGTGGGGGTTCCCATGTCATGTATATGATGAACAAGTCACAGATTCAACACTGTTTGAACAGTGAAGTTTGGAGTCAAAATTGTATATCTTCTTTATGTCTACATACATACATACATACATACATACATACATACACACCACTACCATTTTAGATACACTTTCTCATTTAACAGGTCTCTTTATTTTCATGACTAGTAACATTATAGATTCTCACCACAGGCAACAAAACTATGAATGAATAAAAATGGAATTATGTAGTAAACAAAAAAGTGTGAAATAACTAAACATTTTTATATTTTAGATTCTTCAAAATAGCCACTCTAAGCTTTGATGACTGCTTTGCTCTGTTGGCATTCTCTCCATGAGGTGGTCACCTGAAATGGTTTTCCAAAACATTAGTCATCAGTTATCACAGCAAAGGGCGGTTACTTTAAGGAATCTAAATAAGACATACTTTTGACCAATAGTGTACATACATACATTTTGAACATTTAGACAAACAGAAAACAATTGCTAAGAAAATGCTACATGTTTTTTATAAAACTCTTTGTGAATAGAAATCTTTTCTGTAATCTTTACCCTGATCTCCCTGTACACCTGTGTGCTTTTTAGTCTCACTATAAATCCTGCTGTTCTGTAAAATTCTCAGGTAGGTCAGCGAGACATTTGTGGAGACTTTAAAGCAGAATTAGGTAATAAAATAATATTCCAAGCTTTCAACATCTTATGGAGCTCTGTTAAATCCATCAGCTGAAAATGGAAAGAAGATGGCACAAACCTTAACAGATGTAGCTGTTGACCTAAGCTAAAACGCAGGGCAAGAAGAGCATTAATCAGTGAAAAGGCTCAAAGACCCCTGGTAGCTCTGGAGTAGCAGGAGAGATCTGCAGCTCAGATGGAATAAATATTATAGCCAGGACAGTAATGAGTTGTGCACTCCACAAATCTGACCATCATGGAAAAGTGGCAAACAGAAAGCCTCTGTGTAAAGACATCTGTAAGAAATCCCTGTTGCAGTTTGCCAAAAGACATGTAGTGAACACAGCAAACATGTAGATGATGCTCTTGTTAGATAAGACCAATGACCTAAAACTAAAATTGCACAATAACCTGAAAAATTACCCCCACAATAAAACATGGTGGTGACAGCATCATGTTTTTGAGAGGATACCTGGAATTTAATAAAGGGCAATTCTGGAAGGGGTTGCCCTTTGGAGGCTGTAAAAAACTTGAGAATTGGGCACACACTTTACAGACAAAAAGAGCAACAATGGAAGGCTTAAGACCAGAGCATTTTTGTATGTCAGAAAGGTCAGACCTAAATCCAAATTAGAATCTGTGGACACAACTTGTGTATCAAGGCATTAGCATATCATAGGTCTACCATAACTATGCACAGTGCACATTTGAAGGTGAAGCATTCTCATTAACCATTATTACAAGACTGGAAAAATGATGATGATCCAGTCAGAATTGAAAACTTTCAGAAGCAATTTTTTAGACAGTAATCAAAAGAAAATAATATCTGGCCCCACAATGATTTATTGAAATGGAGGAAAATGAAAGAAAGCAAGTATCCATGAGTGGCAGAACTGAGAATGATAGTTGTGGGATTTTGGAACCTATAAGCCATCACTCTTCAGCAGCAGGACTTTGGGTTAATAGACTTCACTATTTATTCCTACGATATGGAAGGAGAACAGGGTAAAGTGATGTTCAGTATTGTCTTATCTCAAATATATTACACATTTAAATAATCACCATCATGTTATAATCACAGTTCATACCACAAGTTTTTTAATAACATAAGATACAGTCTGCTGTTGTTCTGACTTATGCTGAGCTGACATAGAATTGTACGAGTAAAATGTGCAAAATTTAAACACTGTGAAATGCGCTATATATCTTTTTCCTGAATAGGATTTGAATATTCACATTTTTTGGTCTGGTTCATAAGTTTGCAGACAATCTCCCAAAACACACAGACCTATGGGATGAAGACCATTTGTATTTTGCTACCATACATACCAACATTCACTTAACCTTTGTGATCATAAAGCAAATGCAGCAGTGTACTGTAAGTCTGAGCTTTGGTAAAAGTATGGCTGGATTTTAAATGGATTTGGTTTCTGTGCAGACTGTACCAGCTGATCGAACACTGTTTATTCAGGGAGGTATGATTGAGCTTGATACTGTGTGTGTAAGTGAGAGAAAGTGTGTGTGCTATTGCTGGAGTAATACTGACATCTGTGCAGATATGGAAGCAGACACCTGATTTAAGTCGCATGTCATTACAGGAGCCAAATTCTTTGCTAATACCCATGACTCCTTGCTGACACTTTCTGTCACTAGCAACAGTTTGCCTAAGGAAGAGGCAATATAAACTTGTGTTTACATTTTTATTGGTATCTTGCACAGCTGCAAAACTAAGGCTTTGCATCAACAGAACAGTAGGTAAACATCATTTAAATGGTCAAGTTGCTTTTTTGGTTATATGTAAAACAGAACACAGAACTCCCTTCAAATACAGGAATCTTGGTATTATGATGCCATTAATCGATTTGAACGGAATTAAGATAATATAAGAGTTACTTCAGATAAGAAACTAATAAGCCATAACCTCTCAGAAGATCCCCTCAAAAGAAATCTGAACTGTGCCTTTGAGGACACAGCAAGAGACAGCAATTAAAAATATTAAAACAAGAAAGACAACTATTGGCTAACTTCTTGGCAGAAAAACACATATCGTTAGAGTAGTATTTGTATAATTGTTGGAACTTGTCAGCTTTGTTGTCGCAACTAGATACAGTTGGTTGTGTCACCTCCAGGCTCCCCCAGATATACTCGCACTTAGGATTTTGGGACCCATTATGATGATCTTTTTCACTATCAAAGCTGTTGGCAGGCATGTGTCAGTTTTGTTTTTTTCTATTTTATCCAGAAAAAAACAAAATCTAATTCATGAAGTGTACATTTTGAATGTTTGCAGTGTGAAGGTGAAAGTTCATCCACATTAGTTTTTGCTGCCATGACATTTGACTTCTATGCAAAAATGAATCAAAATACAACACAGGGGGTTTATTTGCAGCCCTTCATTAGCTCTCCTGCCAACTAGTGTATCAACTTATTTGAGGGCTAAATTAAAGTATACAAAACACATCATTTGGATGGTACCATTTGGGCCAAGTTTCCTTGGTCTTTATATTGTGTTCTTTGTGCTTATCTTCATCTTTGGCCAATTCTCTTTACTTTATATGCTTCCAATAGGTACAATTATCAGGCAGCATGGGATACATTTTAATTGTTATGCTGATGATACTCAGCTTTATTTATCTATACATCCTGATGAGCCCAACCTGTTAGATAGAATACAGGCAAGTCATGAAGACAAAAAAACTTGGATGTTCTAAATTTTCTGCTTCTAAATTCAGACAAGACAGCAGTTGTTGTCTTTGAACCAGAATCTTTGAAAAAGAAACTGCTTAGTCAATCAAGTAATGTGGGTGGGATTAAATTGACCTCCGGTAATAAAGTAAAAAACCTTGGTGTTATTTTGACTAGTACATGTCATTTAAATCCCATATTAAACAATTTTCTAGGATTTCCTTCTTTCACCTCCGAAATATTGCTAAAATTAGAAATATCCTGTCCAAAAGTGATGCTGAAAAAGTAGTCCATGCACTTGTTACTTCAAGGCTGGACTATTGTAATTGTTTACTATCAGGATGTCCACAAAATGCAGTTAAAAGCCTTCAGCTGATCCAAAATGCTGCATCAAGAATTCTGATGGAAATTAAAAAGAGAGATCATATTTCTCCTATTTTAGCTTCCCTTCATTGGCTCCCTGTTAAATCCAGAATAGAATTTAAAATTCTCCTCCTCACATATAAAGCCCTTAATGATCTAGCTCCATCATACATCAGAGATCTGATTGTTCCATATGTTCCTAACCAAGCACTTCGTTCTCAGACTGCAGGTTTACAGGTCCTTCTCAAAATATTAGCATATTGTGATAAAGTTCATTATTTTCCATAATGTCATGATGAAAATTTAACATTCATATATTTTAGATTCATTGCACACTAACTGAAATATTTCAGG
>JAHUTJ010026279.1:0-15127 GCA_036250325.1 Characodon lateralis | reverse complement strand
AAATGTTGACAAACTTCTCAGAAGATTGACAGCAATTGGAGAAAAGGTTGTCAATGTTGCTTCAACTTGTAGAGACCTATTTGAACTACTTCTCAATTAAGTTGTTTTAATGGGATTTTGTATTTACTGGTACGAAAATCTGTGTACATGTGCTTTTAAACAACTAAGAACATCATCCTCAGCAGCTCCTACAAGATCTGCAGGGATTCACTTTCTGAACCTATTTGCTGAAATAAATGAATTTTTTGATACTATTCTAATTTTCTGACATGTATCTAATCCTCAGCAACAGTTATGTAGCTGTTTTTTTGTTTTTTTTTTACCCAAAAGTACTCCAAATGTTTGTCACAATTCAAAACTTTAAAAGTGTTTTGCTGCTTCCGGCATGTGACACATTGTTGCATCAATAAACACCTGTTTCCAGTAAGATATTTCCAGTTAAAGGCTTAATTTCAGGCATTGTTACAAGCCCTTCAACTCCAACTCCATGAATGAATTTCTTTGTCATCATGATGCTATTTTATATAATCTGAATTAGTGAAACAAATCAAACCTTGGTTATCTTAGAGGTGGAAGGAAGGAAACTTCTCAGCAGAAACCTATAAAGACAGATCGGTATTATCTCCATTATTCTCATACAGCCTCCTCCTTTGTGCAGAAGTCATGTTCCTACAGGTTTTTCACTGCTAAACACACACGCCAGCAGTTCAAAGACAGCCCCCGGCTGCTCCGCTGTTGTTGACAGCCAACGCCGCTGGTGACCGGTCAAAGTTCAAAGCCGCAGGAAGCCGGGAAGTCATCTGAAGTTCGCTTAAACACATGTGAACGGACATGCAGGACCCCTGCCTGGGAGTTATCCTAACAAAAACAAGCTTGGCGTGGCTGGACACAGAGGTGCTGGGCAAGCAGGAACAACCTGAGACATACAGCATGAACGGACCTTAGGTAGCAATGTTACATTGAACATACACTTCATTTCTGGTGAATACATAATAGAAAGTCAAAAGTCACCCTGTTGGCATCAAGTATCGACAGAAACGTGGCCAGCTGGGTGTTTTTACAAAAAGAAAAGCTGCGATCCACTAGATCATCTGCATGTTTGCATGTGTGTGTGAGGGAATCCAAGCTTTATTATTTGGCATTACAGTCTGGGTTTACCAAAGCTCCATCTGTCCCTGCTGTTCATCGTCTGGAGCACACAGGCCAGCGGCTGACGTACACACATGCACAGGTCTAAACAACAACTGGGTCACAGGACCAGAAGCGGCCTGGAATGTACCCATCCCCACGCCCAAAGCTCGAATTAGTGTGGCTTAAGACAGGTTGTAAGCAACTGAAGCACAATTGTGTCCAAACCATTTTCAAAACTTGCAAATTAGTGGGCTTCCAATGTTGTCATTTACAGATAGTACAAACGAATAACGGGTTATTTTTCAATCTGCATTGAGCAATAAACAAAATTCAGCATCTGCTTTATTCTGGATGGCTCAATATTGCTGTTAATTGTGCTCTGGCATTAGTCAACTTGTAGTTATATGGTAATGAGCGCTTGTTGAACAAAACAAATTCCCTCTTGGTCTCATTAGCTTAAACATAGCATGCATGAAGAAGAACAAAATCTCTGACACTGTGCAAGACTTTTCAACAAATGCATTTCGGCATGGACTTTATTCTTTTATTGCTCTGAGCACACTAAGGGCATTTGGAGAGGTCACATTGAACATAAATTTTACCTTAATGCTGATGATCCATTACTTTTTCCCCACATTTTTTTACTGTTATTTACCCGGGCTATAAATTAAATTTGGACAAAAGTAAACTTTTTCTTTTAATTGAATAACCCCTTAAACTGGACCAGTCCGAACTCCCCTTTAAAACATATTTTAGAACCAAAAATACCTAAAAATCATGAAAGTATAAAACAAACATAAATCACAGTCTGCCTTTCCATTGTTTCTTAAGGTGTAAGAGCCTTTTGAGTCACATTTTGTAACAAAAACCCCTTGCACATATGGATGATAAAGAAGCATCAGTATTTGGACCATCTTGAAGCCTTTTTAGTCCTTATGGTTGTAGATAGGAATAATTTTCCTGACAGAAACGTTATTTCTAATGGGAATAGTTGGAACTGACGTGAGGATTCAGTGACACAGAATGGATGTCATGAGCACTTTTGCAATATAAATCATCTAACATTTAACGAAACAGTTAAAGAGAATAGATTTCTCCTCACCTAACAAACAATCAAAATGTCCCTATTGGAAAAACTCAATATAAGGGAAGGAAAAATGCAAAGCGAGGGTGAAGATGACACAAAACACTTTACACCACGGCTAAGAAACGTAGGTCAAGCCAGTGGCGCCCTCAGAAATCTCTCACAGGGGGGGGCCACCTGGGACCATTAAAAATCTTGGGGGGGCACACCAAAATCAAAACCAATGACTTGACTTGAAAAATGCTGTGATGCTGTAATATTAATAGGAACTACAGGAGCGCTGAGTAGAGTGTATACTGGTTAAATGCCTGTATGACCCCCAAGTCAATGATCAGGCCAGGTGATGGTTTACGATTACTTTAATAGGTTGATTCAGGTACCAGTTACGGGTGTTTGTGGTTCTACAAAACAGAATGCACAAATAAAACACAAATTATAATTCACTGTAATTACAACTTCCCATATCAATAGACTACAGAAAATATTACAGCCACAAGCTGTATTTTTAGCCAAACTAATTGGCCCAAAGGCCTTTATTTGTAGCCTGAACTACATTTGGTAACTAATGAAATATAACAACTAATATTTAAATGGACAGTTTATCTATCTAAGAATCGCAACAACAAGCAAGGACAAACATCTCTGTAAAGAAAATTATTTTAAATGATTAAATCAAGTCGAAGGGTGCCAGTCACAATAGTAACCCTCAAATACAGCTTTGGTGGGCCACAATAGATCAGTCAACATGAAAATATTACAGTCATATTAAAATGGGAACTTTAATTTTGAAGAAAGAAAATGGCAAAAAAAAAATCTAGGAATAAAAATATAAGCATAGGGCAAAAAAATCTAACAATCATTAAGACGAATTTTAGAAAGCAGATCTAAAAGCCACTAAATACCTCATATGAACTTCCTCCACCCAGAAGCCAAAAACTTTTGTGCAAGATATTATAAAACACCACCTGCCCTGCAGGCAATACACAACACAGGCTTGTGATCCCACATGATTATTTATGGCTCAAAGGAACTCCCAAATCACTGGACTACAAAGTGTACATATGCTTTCAGTTCTGTGGGTTTAAATCTTCATCCCCTCCTTTCCTCTTTCTCTACCATTACAGTAATAGCTCTACAGAGAGCAAAGCCAGCAAATATGACAGAAGCCTCTTTTTAGCTGCCTCTGGCCATAGCTACCAGTTATTACACTACACAGAACAAAGACCATGAAACCTTAGAAAGGCAGCTGGGGGAGGATAAAAAAAAACAGAAATGACATATAAAGAGGGTAAGAGACAGAGTTAGGAAGTGAGCAAGTAATCCTGCTGGGTTGTGTTTTTACTTGCCCTGGAAGAAAGCACATATCTGCAGAAAAATAACTACTTATTCCACAAACGCTGCTGTTCTTTATACAGTTAGATGTTACAATGGAAACCATATCTGAAGATATAAATAAACGTAACTCATGCATTTATTTTTGGCAGGTTTCTCTTTTTTGAATGTCTAGACACGTAATTAGTGATCAATCTTCTGTCACTTCCTCTTTCACTAGGTTATCAATATGGTGTAAAATAGAAGCTAAGTTTTCCTAGCCAGTTTAGAAAATGGGAAACACCAGAGAACATGCCACTCAAGCAGAGCAGATGTGTGCTGATCTTCACAATTATGGAAATGGATACAAGTCACACACAAACTGAGCAATTTTTAAAGTTAGAAACAATCAAAACTGTGGGAAACAAGGGTGGATCTTGTTTATTCCATGAAAAAAATATATTTCGCCTTCTTTTGATAGCTGAGATACCCATCGCATTTTCATTTATGTCAACTTAATGTCGGACTTCTGAATATTTATGGGTAACTCTTGGTGGGATGTAAATGTTTGACACCTATCAACAATGATTTTTTGGGCCAAAGCAACTTACAGAACCAACTTTCAAAATAGGATGACAGTAAAGCAATATACAGGGCAAATATTTATCATCGTTTTTTCAGATTTCTCTTTTTTGTTGAGTTTGGCTTTGCTGCTTATGATAGTTACATTTACTTTCATGTTCAAGATTGAGAAACATGTAAAAACAGCTAACACAAGACAGCCAAGACAACAGCCAAAAGTTGCCAAGAGTGATGGCGTCATGCCTGAAACGCCAAATTTGAGCATGAACACACAACATAATGGTCGTCCTCAACACAAAAGTGGAGATAGCAAAGTTTCCGGTTCAAATTTAATTTACTAAAGAGAACGCCGGTTTACCCATTGAAGATGAGGACAGATATTTGAGATCTGTGTCTTGTACCTTGAAGACTTAGCAAGCCAGCACCCTACAGAGGGATTTAAAAGCCATGTCTTTTCTCAAGACTTTTAGCGTTTCTGGTGATAAAATGTAAAAATAATTGCCTTAGGGAGAATCCAACTAACTACTTCAAGGAGGACTGATACTATTCTCTGGGATTAATACTGATTCGTGATACAAACTAAAACCTAAAATAAAATGCACTGCATAAAAAGATAACCCCTAACCTTAAAATAAAATAATGAAATGACTAACAGTCAAATGAACAGGGTATGATTAGGTATATCTTACCAAGTTATCCAGCTTTAAATGAGTTTAATTTGTTTTAACATAATACACGTGTTCCCTCATTAATTAATCAATTTATTTGAATTGTTGTGCTTTTGCCTCCTCTCTCAGGGATCATGAAAGATTTGTTTAGCTTTTCTTTTGGTGTATTAATTTGCTCTTGTGTTCATGTCGCTGCCAAATATTCAATGCAAAGAACAAATTTAACATTAAATTAGTTCTTCTGAGGTATTTGAGACGCCGATGCACAGCAACTTCTGGAAGCAGAGATGATCCCTCAATTGCGAAACGCAGACGAAGGAAAAGGATGTCACTTTGTTGTTGTGTTTTTGTGTGTGAGCAGGGTTTATGTTGGCTCACAAGTTAACTCACCTCTGCCCATCTGCCAGCAGAACAAACACCAAACTAAACACGCCTGTAAAAGCCAACAGAGAGCCAAGACAAGCCTGACAAAATCTCCATGGATTATTAAAAACACAGCGGCTCATGGGTCTGCTGATATTTCTCACCAAAGCAAACACAAACAGGCGAATAAAACAACACAAAGTCACCCAATGAGCACACAAGACAGTGGAAAGAAGGGGGAGGAGGTGTTGACATTCAAAGGCTGAAAAAGGGCTGTGCCCCAACTGACAAGAGGAAACACACAGTATTAATGGGATGAATGTGATTAACATGCTGCCAGCGTGCTGCTCAGAGCACTGTACTGAGGATGGAGAGAGCTCATATGACCCAAGGACAGAATGCAGCAGGAAAAGCATCTTTGTGCAGTGAGACAAAATCAATGTGGAAAACAAAGTTGGGTCACAATAATTCTGTTAGTTCAGTGATGGAAACTAATTTAAACAAATATGGCCTTAATAGAAGAGTGACAAGAAGAAAGCTATTGTTGACAGAAGACCAGAAGAAGTCATTTTGCCATTTTTCACATTTGCCAGGTAGGGGACACTGCATACATATGGAGGAAGGTGCTTTGGTCATTTGAGACCAAAGGTCAGCCCCTTAAAAGCAAAATGCTACATGCTGCACATTACCCTGTACCCAGCATCCATATGTTAAGAAGGGGCTACATCATGCTGTGGGGATGCTTTTATTCTGCAAGGACAGGCAATCTGATGGGAGGATGGATGCAGCTAAATACAGGACGATCCTGAAAGAAAACCTGTCAAAAGCTGCAAAAGGCTTGACACTTGGATGGAGGGTTACCTTACAGTAGGACAACAACCCTAAAAAGCCAGAGTGACAATGCAGATTAAAACATATAAATGGCCTAGTCAAAGTCCAGACGTGAGAATCTATGGCGAGACTTCAAAACTGATGTTCACTGAAGCTCTCCATCCATTCTGATTGAGCTTGAGCTTCCTTGCAAAGAATGGGCAAGAATTTTAAACTCTAGATGTGCAGCACTGATAGAAATGTTCTCAAAAAGCCTTGTAGCTCTAACTGCAGCAAAAGATGGTTCAACGGATTGGCTTGGGAGGGGGAATACATGCATGTCACACTTTTCAGATTTTTATTCGTAAAAATAAATTAAAACCATGAATCATTTTCCTTCCCCTTAGGTTATGTGCTAATTTGAGTTGATCGTTCACATAAAATTCTACTAAAAACATTGAAATTTATGGTTTTAACGTGACAAAAGGAGAAAGTTTTGCAAGTCACTTTAGCCAACAACATGCCGTTTAGCTGATTAGCATCTTCTTTTGAAACACAACATGATCAAGTCATGAACCTGATGAAGGACCACAGAGATAACACATAATGACAAAGCAGCTCCGCCCTATAAGCATAACTTGCCCTCCGGTTCATTTTGGCCCAATTAGAGCCATAGCTGACAAAATTAGGCACATGGCTATAAGTACATGAAACAAGAACTTCAGCTCATAGCTTTAGTTGGTGAGAGTTGAATCAGACGGGAAGAAACCAAATCATTGTACATTAAGACTTTGTTTTGGACTCACAGAAGCCAACAACTGCAAGTCAGAAGAAAATTGAGTCTGATAACACATACGTAAAGGTAAACCTAGTAAATTAGAATACATTTTGAGGTTTTACCTAGTTTAGTTAGACTCAGACTGGTTCCTGTTTTCATCAGTGTACCTTTAAAAATCTAAATTCTCCTAAATGCACCAAGTCGAGTCAACATTCTATAAATGGACATTAAAAAAAAAAGACAGGATTAAGATTATAAACAGGAAATGTGCAATAAATCTCCATCTAAACTGCATAGAAAGATGCAGAAAAATCACCTGCTGAATTTCCACACTCTTACTGGTCATCACAAAACCTATTTCAACACAAGATAGACTCATCTGCCAGCTGTCAGGGGTAACAGAAACCAGAACTCTACCTGTTATCAACTTCAGCTGCAGCCACAGCCTGGTGATTTCATGGCACAGTTGAGATACTCTGTTTAGAGCCATTGTTCTGCAGCCACACGCATGCTCCACTCTCATGCACACACACTGAGCTAAAAGAGACTCGAAAGCATCTAAAGTTTCTGTCAGAGAACATCCCGGTGGAAGTTAAGGCTGTCCATACCGCCGCAGCAGAGGATTTCAGCTGCTTACTGAGCTGTCACCAGACAGCACAGCTCTGCACAGCCCCCCTACCATGCTCAGCTCACACACACACATCCACTTCCACAGTGTGTGTGCCAGCAAAGGAGGAGGAGATACAGACGGTCCGCCCCTGGTTTCACATGTCTCACTTTTTCCAGAGACACCATGGGAGTCTGACTGAAATGCACAAATATAAAATAATGCTGCAGTTTCTTGCTTTGATATAGTAATAAGCAGTACATGCAATTAAATTATGATGATTACTGCTTGTAGTAATTGTTGTAATACATTATCTGGCTTTATTGTGGTTCAATAGCATGGAGTGCTGGAGATTATGCATGATGTACACATGTAAAATTGTAGTGTATATGTAGCTGCAAAATGGTACCAATTAGCTGTGCAATGCAAAAGAAAGTCTCCCTTTGTCTTTTTAAACCTTAATCACGTTTTCTCCTCCATTCAACTGCACAAACTCTCCCACAAACAAACAATGCCAGCGACGACAGCAGGGTGACCCAGTCTGCCACACACTGGTGAGTACATGAACAGTCATTCAGAGTTCCCGTTTAAAAGATGCAGCCCTGCAGAGAGAAAACACATTTTTCAACTGTCTGTTTATTCAAAGACCAAGGAAAGCTCAAACCTCCTCCTCTGCCCTCCTGAATGACTGCATGTGCAGAAATCGTTGTAATGGTTTGCAAAATACAAAAAGATTCTGCATATTGAGGCTGACTACTTTCTGTAAATTAGTTTAAAAAAACAACAAAAAATGTGGGTAATCCATGCTTATATGTCCTGAAACATAACACAAAGCGCACATACAGTGCTTTAAAAAGGTACTGACCCCTTGGACTTGTCACAACCTCAAATTAGAACGTTTTAATTAATTTTATTGGGACTCAATATAATGAACAAACACAAAGTAAAGCATAAGTGTGTAGTAGAAAAACATTTTTGCAAATAATTTTAAATGTGTTGCGTACATTTGTATTCTAGCCCTAGTCAATGCCTTGTAGAACCATGTTTCTATCACTACCAGCTTTGTACATCTAGAGACTAAAATGTTTGCACCTTCTTTGTAAAATTAATCAAGTTCAGTCAGATTTGATGGAGATCATCTGTGAACATAAATGTTTTTAGTTATGCCACAGACCCATAAACAGGTTTGAATTTCCGCCCTGCTGAAGAAAAGCATGACCCACAGCATTATGGAGACCATAGTGTGTTCAGGTTAGATGGTTAGATTTCAGTCAGTCATTTTGTTTTGCATGTATGTAAAGTAGTTCAATTTTAGCCTGATCTGACCAGAACACCTTCTTCTACATGTTTGCGGTGACTTCTGCAGGTCAAGGGTAGGCACATGGCTTGTGGCAAACTTCCAATTAACTTCTTATGGCTTTCTTTCAATAACACTTGTATAATAGAACATAAATATGTTCTCTGTAGCCTTACAAGTTTGTTAGAGAACATAAAAAAACAAACAAATGGCATCATGAAGACCAGGGAACACACCAGCCATGTCAGGATGCACTTCACAAATCTGCAGCAAAAGAAGGCCAGTAGAAGTCCCATTTACAGTTTGTCACAAGCCAGGTAGGGGATGCAGCAAACACGTGGAGGAAGGATGTCTGGTCAGATGAGATCAAAATTTACCTTCTTGGCTTACGTGCAAAATGCTATTTGTGGCAAAACAGAGTTATCTCCACTGTAAAACGCGGTGGTGGCACCAACAAGCACTGGAGATTTTCTTCAGCAGGAACAGTCCAAGTTCAGATTTAAATTCAATGGAGGATGAATCTGTAGCAAGACTCTGTAGCAGTCACATTCTTTGTCTTCCACTTCACAATTATGCACAACTTTGTGTTGATCTATCAAATAAAATACCAATAAAATACAATGAGGTGGTTGCAAATGCAACATGTAGAGAAATTCATGGAACACCATACATACGCAGAGTAAGGACATGCACAGTTTATATCAGGCCCTCACAACATTATGCACACCTCAGAGTCATCTTATTATCTTGCACAGAGTTTGTATTCATCTGATGATTATATCCCTGATCAAGCATATTAAGTCCACAAAAATAGTAAAAATTAGATTAGGCACCAGGAAATGAAAGACCGTGTCAAAATGAGAATTGGCCTAAATGCTTAAATGAATCTCATATTGAAAATCCCAAAATCAGATTCAGAGGACTTTTACATTCATTACACATGCTAAAAGCTGGTTTACTATGCAGGCCATCAGTGTGTGTTTTCTCATTGTGAGATTTAGATGTCGTTCGGCACAGTAACTTTAACTGTATTTATGCCTCACAGGTTTCTTCTGTTCTCACTTTTTTTAATGACTCAAATATTTCAGATCTCTAAAGTAGTTTTTAACATCAGACGTGCTTCGCCTGAGTAAAAACAACAAACAGGTTACTAAACATGATTTAATTAAGCGTAGATATCAATTGATAAAAAGCTATACAAATCAAGTTGGCTACGTCTCTGAATAATTAACATAATCTTTCTTGGGTGTTCAGTTTCACTAGCCGCAACCCAGGCCTGCACTGCCAGACCTGATTCTTCAGGTCCAGAAGATACTTGATTGTCCGTGAAAAGCTAAAAATGGCTCATCTTGCATCAGGCTGAATAAGATTTTTATAGGCTTTAGAGTACCAGTCAAATATTCTACACCAAAAAAATCGCTAATGAAGACAGGAACCAAACAGCATGCACTGACTGATGTTCTACACCTGTCACAACTAGGTGAGACAGAGGACTAGATCTTATGGAACCTAATTTTAAAATAATGTAAACAACATACAACCTTAAATTGTATAAGTTGGTGTCTACTGTTAACTGAGCAAGAGTGGGTTTTAGACGAGCACTGATCTCACATAGATTCAGGCAATTCCATACCAAACTCCTCTCTCCAAGTTTCCCTAACCGTTGCTGGCAGTTATACAATCATCCAGCAAATACACGATTTTAGGAGTTAGGTGTCTGGAGCCAGGAGGGCTTTTTAAGACTTTTGGATTGAATGTAGTGTCCAACTTGTAAGCATAGTTCAGTTTTTACTTCAAAATCCAATTTAGATTCCTTGGCATGCCTTTCATGGCCAAAAGCCCTCCAATGTGGCTGAATTAAAACAATTCTTCAAAGAGGAATAGCAAAAATATTCCTGATTTAAAAGACTCACTGCCAGTTATCTCAAACTATTAATGGCAGTTGTTCCCACCAAGACTGTCAGAACCAACTATTGGGTTTGGTTGGTTGAAGAACTTTTCTTCCTTAATAAAATCACCAATTGAAAAGTGTTTTATATTAACTCTTATGTTTGACATTAAAATTTGTTTTATCTAAGACGTTTAGATGAAACAAATAGTAAAAACTGGAGGAATCGGTGAGAAGCAAATACTTCTTCACTGCACTATATATTGTAAGTTAATACAACCAAGATGCCAATAACGGTGCTCTCGTTCACATAATTTTAATATTATGGAGACTGATGTTCGGTGTCCTAAATGCAGCCTCTTAGACTTACAACTGAGCAACTTAAAGGTGCTGCCACACTGTTTACTATTGTGCCATGGATGCTATATTATTTAAAAGCGTATTTCACAGAGATCTAGAATTGAAATTGAGGAGATTTTGCGGAACATCAAGCCATGTCACATTTTTGAAGTAAGTCTGACGCTTTTGATGATCCTCTGACCCATGATACAGTCTCGTTTTTTTGTTTTCCATATTTAAGGATCAACTGACCCTCTGGGAATTAATGTTAAATACTCTATGAGTGCTCCCAAGTGGCCAGATAATAATTAGCGTAAAAAACCACAAAGTAGGTCATGCCATCACTTTCCTTTTCAGTTTCAAGCACCTGGTATTCCGGGGTGAGCGAACCTTCATTAGCGCAGACAGAGTGTTTGCATAGCAGTGCATGAGATCATATAATTTCATCATTGGGTTATTCATGTTTTATTTGAGAAGCAGCTTTAGACTTCCAAAAAATCCATGGCAGCCTTGATCATCTGGTGATCAAATTATGAATCCTCCAGGTAAATGTGAATTAAGGTGTGGATGGACCGTTACTTACCTAAGGGAGCATATTGTCCTTTGCCGTTAAAACTCAAGGTACAGTAGATACCTGGTAGTTTGATGGACATAGAAATACATTTCCTTCATTAACTGCAAATCCTTCAACATTTTTTGTCCCAAAAGTCAAAGTATTGACAGCAATTAATATAATAAATGCAAAGCCTCAAAATTACAAGTAAATAAATACAATTAAATTCAATAAATTAGAACATATTCAAGGTGATCATTTGTAAGATATTCTAATTTATTGAATATGACTATATATTAGTGAGAGTGAAATGTGCACCTGTGTGTCTGTTTTCATAGGATGTGAAGCAGACTGCTAGGGAAACCTATTTATTAAAAGGGATATGATGCAGACAGGAGGCAGAGCAGCTTCCAGCTGACGTTTTACTTTTAGAAAACTTCTGTGTCCTAAAGTAGAAACACTGCTGACCTCTTCCGCTCAAACACTATTGGCCTGTTGGAGTGTAAACAGGAAGACACTGATTCAGAAATGACTAAAGTAGGAAACTAAATGCAACTAAAGTAGGAAACACAAATGGCTCTACTGAAGTTGATAGAACATATTTCATTATTTATGTATTTAACAAAGCAAGCCCTGTAAAACCAACTACAAGACCAAACTCTCTCACCAGCTTTACAGATCATAGTTTGCAGATGAAGAGATTTGTTAGCAGGAAGTCATTAAGCCAATTTTCTGTTTCCCTGTGAGCAAACGTATAACTTTGCCTCTTTCAAAATTTACATTAAATTGACAGCAATCAGCCTGAATCCACCAATATCAATACTTCTACTGTCAGAAAGGCCGTCTTTAAAAAGCCAATTCTAATATACAAAAAACATTACATCCCCAACAATCAATATTTAGTCACCAGTCAAAGTAATTCTATTTTTATTGTTTTATAATCCATTGCCTTCTTTGCGGTCCAATATAACTGTGTGGAAAGTACATAATCCTGCTTGCTCTTGTAAAACCTAATAAAGCGAATGACCAGTATCCTCTTTCAACATCTTGCTCATTACACATATCTTTGTAAGGTGTATTCTGCAAGCAGATCTCTGGAATAATATTCTACTACAGCAGCAAAAAAACATTTCCATCCCTAATTTCTGTCTTGTTGGTGTATACAATGCTGTTAAAATGCCAGGTTCTGTGACATAATAAAACAAGATACGACAACACAATTTTTACACCTTTTCCACATATAATGTGGCATGTCCCCCGTGCAATTCAACCACAAAAACTGCTAGGGGGAAATGTAAAAAAAATAACACAGCTGTAGTAAATTGGATGCAAAAGTGTGCACACCCATATGATGAAAAACTTTGGGGAAGTAACTTTAGATCTAATTTCGGCTTTTTTTTTTTCCTCTTGATTTTGCAACCGTAATCATTTATGGTGAATTTGATTAACTTAAACTAAAATAAAAATCAGATGGATCTCATTATACAAAGCTATCTGTCAGATGAAGTTTTATTTTAATGATATATACGTTTAGCCTCTGATGCTGTTAAATATGTTGTCCTTGTGCTTTTAGATCTTATGGCTGCCTTTGATACAGTGGAATATGGCATTTTTATTTCTTGTCTTGAGCACTGTGTTGGTATTAAAGTTGCATACTTGTCTTACCAGGCTGACCAAACTTTTTATGTCAGCATAAATAAGTTTGTGTAGTCTATAGTGTTTATTGGCTGTGGGGTGCCTCAAGGGTCTATACTAAGACCCCTTTATTTTCTCTCTGTATGTACTGCCCTTGAGTTTCATTTTGATGAAATTTTTTTGAGTTTCATGGTTATGCTGGTGATTGTCAAGTCAACATTAATTTGAAAAACATGTTGCTCACTCTGTTCATCCTTGCCTAAATGAAATCAAAGCTTGGATGGCCCTGAATTTTCTGAATTTCAATGATAAATAGAAGGAGGTCAAAATATTTTGCCTAAGTGGCCCTTGTGACATCCACTATGTGAATCTTGGGTCTGACTCCATATTTGAAATCCACTGCTACCAATCTGGGAGTGAAATCGGACTGTGACCTTAGATTTGACACACTTTGTTTACCATTTTTCTTATTCTCTTAATGTACAGCATTTTGGTCAGCCATTTATTGTTTTTAAATTTGCTTTATGAATTAATTGGATTATACTGGGCATTATTCAACAATGTAATAATAAAAAAATATAAAAAAGAATGAAGGGCTATACAGTTAAAGTAAATGACCACTTTATTTACTTAGCACTTTAAATACATAGACATAAGAGTAAATAATGGGAACAATTCTAAGAAAGGAGAAACAAATGTTAAAATCATAAGGTAACTCAATAAAGAGGAAGGATTGCCACCAAAGGGGAAGGCATAGAGGACTCGGGGGAATTGCCATGGGAAGCCACAAAAAAACGCAGCTGACCATTATAAATCAGGAGACTTTGAGTCTCCTGAGACTTTGGTCTCAGGAGTTTGTTTTTCTAAAGCCACCTCCTGCACATTATGTGAATAATGCAGAAATGAAATTAACATGATCTAAAAAATACCTCCTAAAAGTTGCTATATACCCATTGTGAGCCTTAAGCTTTTATGGCGAGGAACTGAGGGATTCCGAGACACCAATCAGTTAAACCAACCTATTGCACCAAAACAGAAATTGGACATAGTGTATTGGGCCTGAAGCTGAACTGATCTAGTGAGGAGACAGCTTGGGTTCCATTACAAGCAAAAATCTGAGACCAACAGAAAAGTTGTTTAAATAAATAAACCCAAGACATGGCAGTTGCTATGATTCTGTCATTTGAACTGAATTACAAACTGCAGATTTAAAAGAGAGTGGTGCTTAATAATAATTTTTCTTTTAACCACGGCTATCGCCAAGAAAACACTTGCTATAATCATCACTTGGCGTCAAAAAATGTTTTAAGGCAAGAATATTGCTGATGGTAAGACAGCACCCAAATCAATATTTTATTGAGTCATCAAAAAATGAGGGTTCCGTTTTTGTCGAGAAATCTTCAGAAAGTCCAGCAAGTGTCATGACCCTCTCTTAATTGGGATTCAGCAAAGGAATTGGGTTGCCTCCAGTGTAGAGCTTTCTCAGGAATAGCAGGTGTGACTGTTTCTGCACACACAGTGAGACCAAGATGATTGCAAGAATAATGGCAGCAAGGAAACTACTTCTGTCCTAGAAAAACATCAAGGACAGACCAACATCCCTCAACAGGTACCAGGATCGGACTGCAGAGGACTGGGAGGAGAGTTCATGAAGCCTCCAATGAAGCCCCCTTCAGACTGTTTGGAACATCTAAATATGTACTGTCCAGAGATGAAAAGGCGAACAGTATTATGAGCCCTATTTCATGGAACTAACAGATAAGCATCCTGAAACCTTTCATGATTGGAGATCCCTCTTGTCAAAAGGACTTGCTCATTTGTAATTTTGCCTCTAAACCCTGCCATGAATAACGATAATTTGATAGTCTCCAAGTACTGATCCAGCAAAAATTGGCCACCATCAGTCAGGATTTGGTCCAGGACGCTGGGGCAAATGGCATTATTCTCATAAAGAAAGGTTGACATTGTAAATATTGAATGTTGCATAAACTTGATGACAAATCAAACATTCTTTCTAAAGATGCTTAGGAATGAAGATGAGATGGGTTTATCAGAACTGTTTTTTTACTCAAAATCTTTTT
>JAHUTJ010026278.1:0-17173 GCA_036250325.1 Characodon lateralis | reverse complement strand
GACCTGAAATATTTCAGTTAGTGTGCAATGAATCTAAAATATATGAATGTTAAATTTTCATCATGACATTATGGAAAATAATGAACTTTATCACAATATGCTAATATTTTGAGAAGGACCTGTAAGGTTTCATGCAGATCATATTTTGGAAAATGTGTTATCAAGATCTAAAGAGTGAAAATTAAGTTTATTGATTGTTTACTGTGTAACTGATACAGAGTATAGCACATGCATGTCAGCCAGGGAATAGCAGAACCACAGTGTGGAAAAGGCCACCACTGGGGAGAAAGCAGGAAAATGAGATGTACAGTAAAATAGCAGGTGGGGAAATCTATCAAAGCCCTTTGGCAAACACAGACAAAAAGAAGGAAAAAATCATTTTAATTAGCAGAGTGAATGTGATTTGGCGAATATGAGGGGAACCAAGCTCTCTGCTCTGCACATTAAATGGTCTAATTTTCTGTGCAGAATAAGTCCCATCTGAGCAGCCCTGGCTGCAGTCAATCATGTTAAAAGCTGCGGGTGCTTAATTTGATTTACCAATATAAAATGCAAATTAGGTGATCAAGTGGAGTGGAAGCCAGGAGTTGGAGGCTCTTTTAAGCAATCAAGTTAAATAGGAATAGACAGTAGATTGGCAATGTAAGGAATGTCTTAGTGAATTTGTTTGACTAGTGCCACCAAATGTAAAAGAGAATTGCTAATTATTTGATAAATTGCTCCATAGCAAGAAAAAAAAAAACATCAAGTATTTTCAATACCAGAACTCCAAAGTGTGCATTTTTCATAACATATGTCACATTTTCAACCTAAGCTGCCCATGTCCAACATGTGAAAAGACTAATTAAATAAGTGGAAGATGGCACAACAGTCCCTTACAATAGTAAATGAGATAATGCCTGTAATTAGGCCCGCACAAGCCTGGCCATATGCCTCTGCACAGCACTTAGACAGCAAATCAAATAACTGTGTGCAGTGAATACCCCTGGGACCCAGCCTTCTTATGTTAAGCCACCTAACCACTTACAGCATGTTGATAACTGAGACACAATTCTTTACAAAGGAAAACAGATGAGCAGCAACAGCCAAGCAGCCTTACTTAAAAAATGAGAGGTACTAAGGCTAGTGTATGCAGAAAAGGTAAAGCTTTTATGGCTACTTCATCCTCAAGCGTCTATCCAGAAACTAAAATAATAGCCAGTTGCCAGGAGACAGATCTTAAAATGACAGTCACTATAGTGCAGTCACACTGAGCCTTATTACATTTGACATTTGGTTTCCATCCAGCACCATTACCTTTCTTCATCCTTTCCTTGCTATCAAACGTTAATAAAGTTATCATTTAATGTGCACAAATCCCAGTTAAGAAACTATGACTATTTGGTCCGATGTTCCAAATTCTACATTTAGAAGGAACTGATTAGGCATGATTTGAGCAATGTCTATATTAGGCATTATTTCATGTCAACTTGTAAAATTGTCTCATAAAAACATCCAAATTTGTGTACTGTGGAATCTGACTGCAACAGTTCACTGATCAGCTCTAACATTTAATTGACGGGTTCACATAAGGTTTAAAGTAAACCACATCACATTATAGGCACCTAGTGCAGCTAGTAATGCAGAAATCAAGTTCAGAAAATGTATTTGACAGCACAGAACATTAAGCTTGACAACCAGAATCATTAATTGAATGCAGAAGGTAGTTGCCCAAGCTCTGGCTGATGTGACAGCACCCTGCTTGTTTAAATATAATATGGAATTTGTAGCAAGCAATTAACATACAGAAAGATGTCAAGCTGGGATTTTAAATCTGAGGCCATGGTTCTCAACGTTAAAAAGGTGGTGCTTTCATGGTTAGTATCTGCCTCAAGTGAAGGAGTTCAACCATCTTGGTGTCTCGTTTACAAGTGATGGTAGGATAGAGCAGATGATTGATAAACAGAATGGGGAAATATTTGCAGCATGGCAGACTCTACAGTGGTGAAGAAAGAGCTGAGTGAAAAAGCAAAGCTTTCAACTGTTGTAATTATGAATATGACTATATTATTTAATATTTAATATTAATATTTTATTAAATAATATTTCGCTCTGTTAATGGTTGCCCTGTGAATACCAGCCCAATAAGGTGGTGGTATTAGGACAAAATTGAAAGGGATGAGCCAAGCTCTGACATTATTGAACAGCAAAACTCTGCACACACATGGAATGAATTCACACAATTTCTTAAAATACAAGAATTTATTAACAAAAATAAGTCAACTCAAAGTCAAACATATTTCAATCAACAAACTCTTTACTATCCTAAAACAATCCAACTAAACTACCAAGCAGAATGAAAGAATAAGGAAGACTAATGGGCTATGTACAATATAAACAAGTTGATTAAAGATGATTGAAAATCATGACCGAAAGAGTGATGCAACATTACCATGTCATATTTATGTTTGAGAACCAAGGATTATCTTGAAGAATCTGGAAGTGAAGTGAAGTTAGTCTTGGAACTAACTTAGGCAATAATTGGCATACCTTTAAACAACCATTCACAATGCAAGATCACATGAAATATTATTTTAATAAAATAATATTTTAAGAATGACTTTCTGAATAAAACCAACCTTCTGGATGACCAATTCTCAACGATGTTTAATTAGCTCCCTTTATTTAGTAAAATGGAGTTTTGACAAAAATTCAACTTGGAAGACTCACCTCCACTTCCAGCTCTGTCTAATTACTCCATCACGTTCTCCACTCCAACCAATGAGCTCCTGATCTACATTCCTCTTCAGCCAATCATCCCTCCAGGCTTTGCTTTAAAAGACCTTAATACACAGAATCTCCTGATCTTCAGCTGAGCTTCGACACTCCTCCACCCCATCTCCACCATCAGGCTTCAAGCTCCTTCCGACTCTCTTATCTTCTCAGGCCTCCACTCCACCACCAGTATCAGGATGCCAGGGGGAAGACTTGTCTAATTCCAACCCTAAGATTTTTATTGAAGCTCATGTTATTATCAGCACCCATGTCTTCCCCCGGGGTTCGAGCGCCAAAAGAAATCAAACATCAGCTCATAAACCCCTCTAATTGCCTTCTCTGTGTTTTTCTGTTTTGTGAGTCTTTCCAGGTCGAAATAATATTTAAAGAAATATTATTTTGAATAAGAACCAAATCTTTCTGGAGAAATGGGCTTAATGGTGTTTACTTAGTTTTCAAGTTTGGTAAAATAATATTTAGGGAAATATTATTTTACTGGATTGAAAACCAACAACCTTTTTGGGTAAATGATCTTTAGCAGGCAAGCAGGCAAGCTAAGTGTTCTTAGCTGTTAGTGGTTGGAGCTAACAAAAGAAGCTTATAGCTTATCATCAGAATCAACACATACCTTTAAAATGCCATTAATAAAGGGGTTAAAATGCATAAGCGCGGACAGCATGTTATGGCCGATCTTCTGTGTTTAAAATAACCCTTTAAGTAAAGTTTGTCCTTACTTTAAAGAAACACAAACACAGAACACAAACTGAGCACGTGTGCAGAACAGATAATCTGCTAGCACTAAGATGGCTGAGTTTCAACACAAACAAAACCGAACTTCATAAAATGAAAACAATTTTTTTGATTATTTCATCCTAAATTACTTCTCTCTCTCTGCCTAAGCCTAATCTCTTAGGGGAACCATGCTGAGGAAAAGTTGTCCGGGCGACGAAGTTTGAAGAAAGCTTCCACAGTGAACAAAGGGTTAACTGCAGCTAACCTCCGTAGCTGTGGGGTGAGGCTGCTCGCTCTGTCGGCCAGCCAAACTGCACATTACTGCTGCAGCTATGGTGATGCGGTCCTGTTGTCCTTCCTTCAGACCGGGAAAACAGCTCCACTTGTCGTCGTAGAGACAGGGTCTCTGCTGGGAACTCTATAACACAATTTGATTCTGTAGACCTCAGAGAGAAAGTCAAGCCACGCTTGTACCTTAATTACTCCCGTTCATGAATGAATACCGGATACACAAACAGCAATTCATTCGTACTTAACTTAGTGCATATGATCGCGTGATCGTATGACACTCTTGGATCCAGTTTGAAGAGTTATGTCTGTTTGCTACCAAAGAGACATTAGCTCGCTGTGTCCCTCCGTCCAGGTCTGCAGGGGACCAGTGTGGAAGAGACAGAATCTCTGCAAAAGTGGGGTTTTATTTGGACAGTGACGTCACGGGATGTCTGCTATTACCCCTTTTCCTGGCTGTGCTGGAAGTAGGTTAATGCGATCTATTTTGAAAGTTCATACTGGCCTTTCATTTTGTGGGGTCCCAACACAACTAACCAACTATTCTAAACCTCGCCTGTGGTCATAAGATATGACCGAAAAAATGTGATTTTGGATAGAAGCAGTTTAGATGAGCTTTCTCCATGGGCTTTCTCTAATTGCCTTGGAAATATGTTGAAGATCACTGTAATCTGAAGGGGTCTACTGTATCTCTGCATTAAAAAGAATCAGTTCAGGTATGATCCGGAGCAAGGTTATAATAGTTTACACCCTTATGCTTGAACGTGGTGTTCATAATGGACAATTTGTGAGTGGCACAGATGTCTAATAATGAAACACTCTAAGCCATCAGGTATTGGGTTCAGATAAAGGAGGCCATTCCTCCCAATCCCACCCCTCCAGGTGTCACTGTTGTTTCCTAAGGTCAGACTCCTTCCCCCCAGCGAGGTGAAATTTCACATCCCTAGAGCCAGTTTAACCATCTGAAAATTGGGTCGTCGAGGTCTCCACCTTCATCTGCTGTCCAATCCTCATTGCACCGGTCCCTCATGGTTCCCCCTGCAGGTGGTGGGCCCACTGAGAGATGGTCTCGCGCCTCTCGTTGGGCTTGCCGACCCCAGGCCTGGCTCCAGAATGGGACCCCGGCTATCGGGTGACATCACGTGCCTTGTAATAGTCCTCAACTTTTAACTTTTAGTTTTTGTTTAGTTTTATTTCCTTTTTCTCTAATGAATTTAATTTTAATTAGTTTTTAGAGTAGGTTTGCTAGTGTTTATTATTTAATGTTTTTATAATGTTTAGTTATAGTTTAATTTTTGTCCATCCATCTATCCATTTTCTATACTCGCTACTTCCATAATGGGTCGCGGGGAAGCTGGTGCCTATCGCCAGCGGTCTACAGGTGAGAGACAGGGTCCACCCTGGACAGGTCGCCAGTCCATCGCAGGGCCACATACGGGACAGACAACCATGCATACACCCATTCACACCTAAGGGAGATTTAGAGAGACCAATTAACCTAACAGACATGTTTTTGGACTGTGGGGGGTGGCCGGAGTACCCATGCATGCAGAGGGAGAACATGTAAACTCCGTGCAGAAAGACGACTATCTTGCTGCAAGGCAACATGGCCACCAACTTTGCCACTTTGCATTTTTGCACGTGCAATTGGAGCATCTCTATACTTCATACATTAATCATATATGTGCCATGAAAAATCACGTAAAAAATATCAAAGTAAACTAAAATTAAGGGAACTCCTTTTGACTTCAAAACAACAAAAATTTAAAAAACAGTTATCATAAATCCAACTTTAAACTCATATAAAAAATGTGAGCTTGATGCATATACTAAGACTAAAATATTACTTTACAGAAAACCTGATCAAATTTCCAACATGAACCCATTACTTGCTGATGTCTGTGAAAGAAAGTTCAGAAAATCTCAGCAATATCCCATTCCAAGCCACCATGGATTATTATTTCTCTTAGAGATTTCAGATTTGTTGTTGACTTTAGATGCACTCGCTAATTTGTTAGGTCCTATGATAATTACAGCATAAGTGTGGACAGATGAAAATAGCTTTTTTCAGAATCATTGGTTTCAAGTAGTTTATAAAACATATAAAACAGTTTTTGTCTGTATCAGAGCTCAGGTATAATTATTTACAAACCATCACTAGTGCCTATTGAGCTCAGTGATATCAGCCTATTGATGCACTTGTATGTTGTTGATCATAACAGTGCATGTGAACTGTGATGCTGCCACAAAAAATAAAAGGGTCAAAAATGCTTGTGTATTGTCTGTTTGGTTTAGTTGTTATGCAATAGAGTTGTATTTTATATCAGAAGACTGATATGGATTATAATTTATTGTCTTAACAGGATGACATTGGGGCATATCTCATGTATATCTCATTTGTCAAGATTCATATGCGTTCATTACAATTTAATTAAAACTTCAGTTATAGATGGGTATAGGTTTGAGCAGGAACGATCTTTGTTGCATCAGATGAAGAAACCTCTGATTAAAGACGTTATGTTATTGAGTTATTGAGTATTGTAAATTACTCTGCTGTGACGATAAATGCTTAAGGTTGTCCATTATGTTTTCTTTTTGTTTTATAAAGCGTCCTTCTTTGTATAATCATCTTTAGGAGCACCAGAACATGCCCCAAAACAGAGCTGGCCTACTTGATCAGTTTGTTCAGCTTTTTTAAATCACTCACTCTAATCTTGCTTCCCTAGAAAGATTTGTGCAGGCACTTAACAATGAGCTAATATAAATAAATTCACAGCTCAGCCATGTTTCTGTAGTTTTTCATTCGGAAATCTAAAAAACGAGTTAATGTGATACAAAAACATAGAAGGCAGCAAGGAAATGTGGCTTTGAAACTGAATGAGAATAATGAGGAAATTATGAATTATACATTTTTTTGACACACATTTTAAACTCTGTTTTTCTCTCTCTCTCTCTCTCTCTCTCTCTCTCTCTCTCTCTCTCTCTCTCTCTCTCTCTATATATATATATATATATATATATATATATATATATACATACATATATACCTAACTAGACATGTAGACTTTTTAATTTTCAGCATTTTTCTTCAACAAATCAAGCCATATTTCTGGCCTTTGTCACTGAAGTGCATGTATCAGCATGTGTCAGAGTACACTGAGAGCCTGCTCTCCAAAGCAGATAGGACCCACTTAGTAACTTCTAGGACCTCCTTCCTCCATAAATGCTGTCGCTGTTCAGGAGCTTGTTTAGGGATTCAGATACAACTCGAAGAGATTATAGCAAGGCCTGCTATCAGTTGCTTGTCAGCAGCTGAATGACATGAGTTGTTAACTTTCTATTTTAAAGTTCTGGCTTGGGTGTTGTCATCAAAAGAAGCGACTGAAAAATAGAGGAGAGTTTGTCAGTTCTTTTGTTCTGCAGAGGTAAATCCTCTCCCTTTCTCTGCATTTGTCTTTTCAAGAGCGAAACTGAGCTCAGCTTTCACAGCAATCATGAAGGCCTATCTCCCATTCAGCAGTTAAACAGTGACCAGACATCTATGCAAGAGATGACAGCTCTCCTCTATTTGCAGATCAAGAACATTACATTAATTGTGCAGAGGCTCACTAAAAGCTAACAGATTGCAGGCCTTTTTATAGATTTAACCTGTAAACTGTGAATGCCTTGATGACATCTAAAATGATACATACTTCTCAGTTTCTACCTCAACATATCCAGTCTTCTATGAATGCAAATGTCACTGAACAATGCCACAATGCTGTTGTCTTTCATCAGTGTCTGGTTATAGGGACCAGTTTTAAAAAGGGAATGTGATGGCTGGAGCAACACTTGAGATGGGAAATTGCACAATCAACTCTATGTAAAAGGAAAAGAAAAAAAAACTTTCTTGCAGTGCAGAATTTACAAACATATTTGAGGTATTAAGACCTATTAAGGTATTAAGGCTTTGAACTGTTCAATCAATATACACTACTGTAGAGATCACCTATTTGTGCTACTCAAACTGCTGGGTCTTTAAATGTTTTCAAGTAGTCATGCAGTCATTCGCCTACAGTTCAAGTTAAGAATTTGCATCTTAATAAATTAGAATCATCAAAACTTTCATTTATTTTAGAAAGTCAACTTATAAAGTAAAATTAATTAATTAATTAAATCCATAACACACAAAGGCATATCCATCCATCCATTGACTTTACCCACTTCTTCTGTGCAAGGTCCTGGGGGTGCTGGTGCCTATCTCCAGAGTCTACGGGCAAGAAGTTGGGTACACCCTGGGCAGATCGCCGGTCCATCACAGGGCAACACAAATACCATGCACACCTAAGGGCAATTTAGTGAGACCAATTAACCAACTAACAACCAACTAACAGTCATGTTTTTAGACTATGGGAGGAAGCCGGAGTGGACCCCTGGTCAGGAGTCCAAACGCGGACTGTGTTGCTGCCAAGCACATGTGCTAACCACTTTCCCACCATGCAGCCACAGGGTATAATCTTTTAACAATTTATTTTTAGTTGGGTTTGATGATTATGGCTTACAGCTAATGACAAAACAAGTTTAATCATCTCAGAAAATTAGAATATACAGCCTACTGTACATCACAAGGAAGACCGCTCACTTGATAGTTACTGACACCCTCCACAAGGAGCTGTTCACCATGTGCTATATCAAAGCATGTTAACGAAAAGTTGACTGGAAAAAACAAAATTGTGGTAGATTTTGAAGTAAAGAATACTCCACTACGGCCCATGCTCCAAGACTCACCAAACACAGACATAGCCAGGACGGACTACATATCTGTCTGTCACATTGCTTGTGTTAAGCCACCCTTAAAGCAAACAGAACATCACCGACCTACCTGGACTAAGAAGAAAAAGGACTGAACTATTTACCCTTTTTCAGATAAAAGTACATTTTGCATTCCATTTAGAAATCCAGCTCCCACAGTCTGGAGGAACTGTGGAAAGTAAAAAAGAATTAATGTTTTTTTTTTTTTTTTACATCAATTAAAAAATTATAAAAATGTTAACAGTTTCAATATCCCAGTAGTGAAACTTAGTTGTTTTAAATACAATGTTAAAATATTCCCATTTTATATTTTCATAATCCAACTGGCATAGCCAGTTACTATATTCTATCATCTGTGAATCTGCCAAACTGCTAAAATGGCTATGCTCTTTAAAATAAATGTCCATCAGCCAAAAAATCTAGATAATATTTTAATATTAAGAACATCTACTGTTTATTTAGTGTTTATATTTGTTTATCAGAACGATAAATTGGTTCCCTTGGAGGTTTTCACTGACTTGCACTTAAAATGATTCAGCAAATTATTAATCCTACCAAGGAGATGACATATTCAGACTTTTCTAACAGTACCATCTCCAAAAGAGCCCTTTCTGAGTTGTGATAACTTTGTCTTTTGTTTCAGCTTTTTTTAAATCCCAGCTGAACAGAATGCTCTGCTTCTAAAACAGGTTCTGTAATATCACATAGAAAAGGGTATCATCTATAAAACTAATTAAGAATTGTTTGGAACAACTCTTACCCCATCAAACATTCCCTTAAGACATTTAGAAAAGTCAATATTAGTCCCCTTTCCATTGCTTGTATAAAGCTTTTGAAAAGCCCCAGGCTTTTACAAGCTCACGGCATGTTTTAATACAAATTTATCCTGCTAATTTCCCTTTTCCAGGACTTTACTTTCATGGTTAAGAGGTCCTGGTCTGGGGGTAGGACTTTCCAGATTTCCCTGGGATTGTTAAAAGTGCAGGGTTGTGTGCAGCAAAGCATGACACAGAACCCCACCCCTCTTTGGTCTCTCTAAATGTCCCTTAGGCCTAGTTTGACTTACAACATTGTTTGTCATGTGTGTCTCTGTTTTGCCCTGTGATTAATTGGTGACTTCCCCAGGGTGTGCCCTGTCTAATGTTCAATGACTGCTGGAATTATTCACATACCTTCTTGAGACTCGAAATAGATAGTAGGGTGTCCATGATGGATTAAATGAAAAGATGGATGTAAACCTTTGGCTTTTGTAGAGTTGGATGTTGAGGAATGCTTGAGGGTGTTTCCCCTTTCATCCAAAAGGCTTCTTCAGATCTAAACATGCTTGAAAGTAACAGGCTTATAAATTGTAGTTTGAATAATCACACTAATAGGGCCATTGGAGTCACTAATGTGGCAAAGAGTCACTGGCCTTACCCTCTTATTGGCTCAATGTTTGCATCGTTGTTGCTTGATAAGGAAAACATATTCCTAACAATGCCATGTACATTGCTTTGCTCCCTTTCCCAAGGTTAAATAGCTGATAAAACACCTAGGGAGATGAGTCAGGGCTATAGAGTAGGTGTTAAAAAGATGAAATCTGAGGCCAGCTCCTCTGTGTTGGTTTTTCATATTTAACATCTTTCACTCCTCCCTCAAACTACCTGTCCTCCCTGTCCCAGAAGTGCATATTGCCGTCTACAAACCGGTGTGCCTTTTCACTGAGTCTTGACCCGATGACTTTGCTCTTTGGAGTGGTGCTACCACTTTTTGTAGCTGTTGTTTCTCCATTGTAGAGGTCTGAACATTCCTCAGTGCACTGGACTGCATATACCATGCTGCTGAGCTTGTGTTTTGTTGTTTTATTTCTCTGGGATGAACCAGTCTTTTTCTGAGAGGACAGAGAGTTAAGGTTAGCCGAGCAGGTCCCCACAAGGACAGAAGTGAAGGACAAGCAACACAACCATATTAAGACAGCACTTAAAACCGAACACTCAACTCAGTCCACTGAAGGAGAAAAGAAGAAGTGGAAGAACATTGTTATTCCATATTTGACTGGAGTATCCGACAAGCTAAGAACTATATTCTGGTGCATTTTAAACCCAACAATACATTTAGACAGTGTGGAAAAACAACATTCCTTCCCCCGTGTTAGGAGTCTATCTTCCCTACACAATTAATCATTATCCAGATGACACACAGTTTTTATTTTCTGTTTGAAATTGATCTCTCAATTTTTAAGTTTAAATCCCTAACTCCTTCGTATTTTTACAAAAGTACCTGCCAGTCATCATAGGACAATTAAGTCTTAAAGTGGAGTAAAAGAGAACATGCAAACAAAAAACAAAACTGCTAGAAATAAAAACCAATTTTTTGGGCTAATAGCATTAAGATAATGTAGCCACTTGAACAAAATGCCAGTTGATTTTTTAACAAATTTTTGAGTATGCTTATCTTAGTGCTGAGAAGCTATATTTACACTTTATCAATATATACAGTGATTTTTGTTTTCTCTAGAAATCACAGACCTCCTAAAAAGGCTGCAGCACCACCAGCTTTTCCATTTTAGTCATAATTAGGTCTCACATGAAAATCTCAGGAATCCACAGACAATTTATTAGACTACTGCAGAGACTTGTTTATATTAAAAGGCTTGCAGTTTTTGAGTTTAAGCTTTATATTATTTATATTTTATATATATTTATTTATATATTTGAAATCTGTGGTACGTACTCTTAAACACATTTTCTTCTTCAGTTTCTTTTCTTTGTTTTGTAGGATATAAAAATGACAGAGGGAGAAAATTCTTTGTAAGTGGCCCATGAAACCTGTCAGCAATGAATGTCTACATGAAAGAGCAATAAAAATGTGTGAAATGTAATGCTTTCTTCACAAAACTGTTTGTTGTTAGAACACAATAGTTCTTGAAGCTGTTCTATTCACAGCTTGCCAACCAGTACATCCTCTAGGAAACAAGACAGGAGCTTAGGTGCTGTCTCATTTACTCTAGGAAAATCAAGCTTTTTTTCCCAACATTTTCCCACTTATTCCACTGAGTTTTACAGACCTAATCCAAAATCAAAATTACCTTTGCTCACAATGTTCAAATTAGTTTGATTGTCTATACTACATCCCCAGTTTTGTAGGTTCTTAGGTTAATAACTGTGTTATCTGTTACTGTCCCCGTTTTACAAAGCCTATTTCCATCATTTAGTGTGTTCATATGGTAATATTGGTGCCACAACTGTTCAAGGCTGAAAAAATGACAAGTAAATTCAGAGAAGTCACTGACAATAGAATGTGTGGATTATTTTCTACTACTTGAAACATATTTGAGAGGAATGTTGATGTAGATTTCAGGTATTTTACACCATAAGCATTTATATAAGCGTATCCACATTGTGCACCTTAATAGCTATAATTTGAATACAGTTTGTGTAGTTATTTGCCATGAGTCCCCTGGCAATAAAGATTAACTACTAGGTCTGACAGCAGACAATTGATGCATTTGAATAATTTTATTAGTTAGATTTCAAAGAATCAAACAATTGCTATGTATAAAAACAACTTCGCTTTTTAAAAATTGAAGTGTGAGGGCTGACGTAGAGGGAAAAAGTTGGTAGAGTGAATGTAAACTGATACATCTGTATTAAAACTGAAATCTCACAACTTACATGATGAAGAGACCAACAAGTGTTAAAACTGTTTGCAAGAGAATTTGACAATAACAAAGGTTGGCAACAACTAGTGGATCTAAAAAAGAACAGAGGAAACCAAGGGGTATAGATAGTGTGAGTATTGATTATGAGAGGATGGAAACAAAGGTACTAAAGAGATAAACTGAAAGTTTTTGCTGAACAAATTAACAGTTTCTTTTAAATACGTAGTTTGATTTAGTTTTCTTTGTTGGTTATTTTTCCTGCTGTTCATTGCAAAAATCCAGAACCATTACCTTCACAGCACCCTCCACAATTATTCTCACACCAGATGTGTTAAATACCCTAAAATAAAGCAGCTTTTGTGCTCTCCAATCTCCAAACATTTGAGTCTCTGTCCATACACACTTTTTAAAACTGTAATTTGGCATTTATGTTGCTGTTGGTTTAAGAGCTTCTTCCTCTCTGAGTGGCCTTTCAGCCCATGTTAAAACAAGACCCGTTTCATTGTGAATAATGGCACTCTCTTTTGAGCTTGATCCAGCATCTTCATGTGGTCTCTTGCTTTTTTTCTGGGGTTTATTTGCAGTTTGCGCCGAAACACTACACAAAATCTTTCTCCTTCTTGAACAGTATGGTGGCTGTACATTGTGGACACAAGAACAAGCAAAAATGAATGGTTGTAGATGTGCAAAACTGGTAGCGACCACTTTTTAATGGTTTTAGAAAGCATTGACTCAGGGGACTGAATAGAAATATATGAACCAATTCTCTGATTTCTTTTTTTGTGTAAAAAAAGAAAAACTGTGTATCATTTTCCTTAAACTTCAGTTTTACACTACTTTGTGTTGCTTTATAATAATTGATCTTAATACTAGCTGTGATTTTTTCTATTTATTTTATCAGTTGCTTTTTAATAGCTCATATTATTAAATATGGGCTATTAGTTTTGTTTAAAGCATGTTTCAGTTGAAGCATACGTGTTCCTGTGGGTATATGGAGCAGCTGCTTTTCAGAGACGCTGGCCCCTGGGTAACGTGACACAGACACTCCTTTCATGGTCAGGTGACTCCACTGGAAACAGGATCTCAGCCACATAAACCACAAGAGGTTTGAATAAGGACAAGATAGTTGCAACGGATCAGAAATCAGACAGTGCATCCTGTATTCTGATACACTAAAAGGAGAGTGTGCCTCTTGTAAGAACAAACATTTTACCCACCTCATTCATCTAAAGCCTCCTCTTCCTTTTTAAAACTAGTGAAGCAATCTTATTCTTCATGTGCTGATGCCCTCACCGCTGAGTCTGGGCAATGTCTTCTGCAGCTGATTGTCTGTCACTCATTGGCACTATCAGTCTGATAGTGTTCCTGACTGTAGATGAACACTAGGGTGCTTCTAAAAAAGCCATAGTTAACTCTTGTGTTTGAACAAGCATGCAGTTTAAAAATGGAGCGTCTGTACTAACAAAAAAAAGGAATTGTTTTTGTGATTCTGCCCATGTTCCGTGTCTTGATCTTCGTGTAAGTTTACCAGTTTCTGTTATTAAAAACTGTTTTACTCTCTATGCGGCTCCCGATCCCCTGTTTGCAGTGGCTGGGAGGTGCGCATACCAACATTACAGAATCTGAAAACACTTTTACAAAGTTGAGACAAATTTTGAAATGACAAAATTTAACAGAATGTTCCAACTCCGAGGGTGACCCAGAAGTGATAATGGGAGCGCTTATGGTGACCCAAGATGGCCAGAAATCGAGTGGCGTTTTGTCTTCTTCCGGCACACATTTGAGTAGATTAACATGGTTTGTCACTCATCAAATTTCACCAACATCTAATGTAGAATTACAAAATGAAAGCTCCTAAAAATAAAGAACCTTCCATTTATTTTTCCTAATTTGCTGTGTTTATTGGACGTAAACAGTTTCCAGTGATTACTCTAACTTCAGAATGACAGGAGAACACTTCCAAATTCCACTCATCAAATTTCATCAAGATCTGATTTGGAATTTCAAACTGAATGCCTGTCAATGGACATTTTCCATCTTTTACAAAGTTACTGCATATTCATAATGTGTTTTATTGTGCAATCATTTGTGATCTCTTAGCACTTCAAATATGTTTTAAGGATGACTATCTGCCACTGCCACACCTATTTGTTAGGATTGTGTTCTGTTTGGTGGATCTGTTTGTGTTTACGTACCTTCCAGAGTCAGAGTGGCATGGACAGAGTTTTCCAATCTACGCACCTGTCCTGGATTCTGCTGATGAGAGCAGCTGGCATTTAAGCTCCTGGAAGTGATCCATTCCTCGCCAAATTATTCAGTGACACTGGTACTGAGTGAGACAGCCAATAATTTGTCTTTGAGACTTTCTTGAGTAACCTGGTGATTTTTGTGTTTTTGTAAGGACACTTATTGGAGTGTGGAACTTGCCTTTTGCTGGAGCTTAATGACTCATCTATTTGGATTCCTCTCCTGGAAACTCTCACCTGGAAACCAACCATCCTCCGTCCTGCCACTCTCTCTCTCTCTCCCTCGGATCTGGAACACAAACGGACACCGAAACCTGGAACACTTACCTCCTGGATTTCCCTTGCCTCCTCCTCCGAGCTGACCTCCCTCCCAAGAGCCTGTAAGAAACAAAGAGACAATCTCCTCATTATACTCACCATTACTCCTGTGGATGACCAGCTAACATCTTCCTATTCCTTTGCAGGACGAACCCACTGTTTTGCATTCACTGTAAATAAACATCATTTAACTTTTCATCTTGTCTCTGTCCCATTGTTCTGTTTTTGCCTGAACTTGGGTACTCCTTTAGTTAAACCTCAACAGGAGCTTTTATTTGTGAAAGTATGGATAGTGAAATTACTCTAGTAAAATTGTGTTAAAACGCGTGGTAGGCTTTCATAATCTCAGGTAATGCCTGAAAGCCCCTAAAATAGAAAAGGGATTATCATTGCATATTGCAAGTACTTCTCTTCCCTAATTTAGCTCTCTAAAGCCTTTTTTCAATAACTTTGTAGGGCTTGTTAGCTCTATTTTAGATCACACTGTCATAAAATGAATAAGTAAATCAATCGAATGTATTCTTGGAATCGAATGAATTGTTTTCCTTACTTGTTGAATGATATATTTTTGTACATTCAAAAAACCCAGGAGTTGAACCTATTTTAATGCAATAATTTATATTCCATCAGAAGTAAGAACACGTCATCCAAAGCCTAAAATTATCAGAAGCTACTACTTGAATCAAAATACAAATTTATTAATAAACTGGGCTAGAGAAACTAAAAACACAACCAAGGAAAACAATCTACTTCTACTTTCTACTTTTGTCGGAATAAAAGGGTTAGAATATTCATTTGGCAAGTTTTCATTCAACACCTTCATGCTCTAAGAGCTCTAAGATTTTCCTAGAACCTTTCCAAGGCCCTGTGTGAAAAGGTTTCCTCTTTTTATCTGATATCTATCACACAAATAAATGAGAACCAGGGAAAAGAAGGAAAGAGGGTTATATGTCTATTCCAGTAGGCTTCGACTGTGGCCATGACTCTCACTGTTGCCAATATCATAAATAATCCCACCGTGGTGACCACAGCCTTGAGTCTTTCCTCCATCCAAGAGTCACATGCTGGCAACAAGCTCCAGCACGTCACCTCCATCTCTTGAGGCTGGGAAATATTGGCACAATGTCTATTGAGTTGACCATGGGGAGTATATTGAGGTGATTTGGGATTTTCTACCTTAGAACTGAGTGAGGAAGACCTCACTGTGTGTGGTAAGAAGCAGTTCACTGCACAAGACCACTCCCTGATGGACCATGGCTTAGCTAGGTTCTCCTGAAAATGGTTAGGGGGAGCCTCCTCTGACGGTTGGTCTAGACGTGGACAGGTTTTGAAGGAATATTCTCCCATTACTTGGACGTGTAATGAGCCAAAAGAGTTCTAAGTGCATCAATTAATGGGTTAAAAGATTTGGTTTTCTGACAGGGAACTCATTCAGTCCTAAAATATTAAAATTAATGATTTTTTTTTGTCACTGCAAAGTACTATTTTTCATCACATGAAGCACTTTGAATTGTCTTTTTACTAAAATCTGTTATATTAAAGAACTTGCCTTGCCTTGGGGACCTCTTTGCTGAGGGCTAGCCACAGCTTATCTCTCTCAGCATAGGTGTTTGTGGCTTCAGGTCAACTACAGTCTCAGGCAGCAATCAGCAAGATTGTTTTGGCAAAACCTTCCCACTTTGGAATGCAAAGCACAGAAAAGCTCTTGTTTCAAGATGGCTTGTTTAGAGAGTAGAGAGGACTGGCATCATGCACAATAGCAAATTCTCCAAACAATTGTGTGGGGCAACTAAGCAGGAAGTCCCACAGATGGCACATTTCTTGTTGAAGTCTTGAGCACTGACAGAGACTATTTTAATAATCAGCAACAAAAACGTTGCTTTATCCCAGAAGTCCATATCACATCCAAAAAAAAAAAACCTTTATCATCCCTCTAGGGGGAAATGAAATAGTTTCAGCAGCAGGACAGGGTAAAGATGCACCTCTAGTAAGGTAAAATTAGAAAGGATAAATAAATAATCAAAACAATAATGAATAACCTAGAATAAAAAGTTAAAAAGTGAGTAAAAAGTGAAAATTAAAATGCAAAGTTATTTAAATATTTACATATTGCTAATATGTAATATTTGCAATATGCATTTTGTAATATTGCATATTACAAAATGCTTTTAAAAAAATTGGAAAAAATTGGAAAAACTATACATGAATACAAACTCTAGACAAGATAATGATCTAAACACTATATACATAGAAGGGAGATGTAAATGAGGTGAATAACTACAGTACAGACCAAAGGTTTGGACACACCTTCTCATTCAAAGAGTTTTCTTTATTTTCATGACTATGAATATTGTAGCTTCACACTGAAGGCATCAAAACTATGAATTAACACATGTGGAATTAT
>JAHUTJ010026277.1:0-17181 GCA_036250325.1 Characodon lateralis | reverse complement strand
TCTATTTATCATCATCAGTCATTTGGGACAACATTGGATCATTCAGAGATCCTCACTGAACTTCTGGAGTGAGTTTGCTGCACTGAAAGTAAAGGGGCCGAATAATATTGCACGCCCCACTTTTCAGCTTTTTATTTGTTAAACAAATTTGAGTCATCCAATAAATTTCATTCCACTTCACGATTGTGTCCCACTTGTTGATTCTTCACAAAAAATTAGAATTTTATATCTTTATGTTTGAAGCCTGAAACGTGGCAAAAGGTTGACCAGTTCAAGGGGGCCGAGTACTTTCGCAAGGCACAGTATTTTCTCTGTTCCTCCTCGTCCTGGTTCCCTTTCTGTTGTTTAGTTTTGTTTATTTACAGTCAGGGTTCCTTTATGGGTTCTTTGTTAATTATTAGGTTTTGGTGTTTCATCTATTCCTTTACGTTTCTCAGTTGCTTTAGTTAATGATTATTCTAGGTTCTCAACTGGGAACCAACAAGAAGACTATGGATCTATTTATTCACCTCTTTATGACAGATCTCTCCCAGAAATCCATCCAAGGTCATCCACTGCAGCTTCTTCTGCAGCTTCTTCTACTCCAGCTGTAACCTGCTCGCCGGCCTCTGGTCACCATCAGGACCTGCTTTGCTCTCATCAGAATCCTTCTTGGAACACAAACACTTTCTGAGACGTCTCTTCCTCAATCCAACACCAGAATATCCTTTTACCCTTAACTTTGTTTGCCAACCCCAGAACAGTTAACTATTCAATTCACCTGCTCTGTTAAAAGATTACTCCTGTTCTAATGCCTCACACCATCTAACTGCTCCTTCCTTCCTCCAGATGCTGCTGAGTCACAAACACGGAAGCCACTCTAGTTTTAAAGTTTTAGCATTTCATCTTTGTAAATAGACTTCTTATATGGTATATTCTGAGTCCTGAGTGTGATTCTGCTTGTGGGTTAGGAAACGTCCTAGAGACATGCAGCAATGACCTAAACTCCAAGTTGAGCATACTCTTTTTGCAGTTTGAAACATCTGACAGATTTGCTATTAATGTTGTGCTTAAACTATCAGTAATGCAAGCCAATAACACAGTATTTCTCTCCATTTTAATCAATCAAACACTAAAGGAACATGTTAAAAAAAATTGTGCCACTTGTTTTATGTAACACAAACTGTCAGAAGTGCTAAAACATACTTTTATTCTGTCAATATGCAAAACTTTTTATGTAATTGGCAGCCATGTTGGTTACTGAACTTGCAACCTCACATATGTTAAACAGTTGGCTGCAAAAAGCGCAAATTATGAAACCAGTAAAATCTTGTTGCTACAGTTTATTATATTGTGCTACAATCTGAAGAACAAAACAACAAGAACACTACAGTATTCTACTCAGTAAACATTTTAATAGGAAGTATAGCAGGTGTTCGTTCTATTTTCCTGTTTAGGTCTATGTATTGGTATCAAAAATAAATGAATTAATGTTATAGATAAAATTAACATCACTTTCTTTTTTAATTTTACTCCTTGTCACACTCACTTATCCCATCCTCATACCTCTCTCTAGTGCAACTGGACACACAGGTAGAAAAACAGCAGGTACAGTGTGGGATAATTACCACATGTTTGCTGCTCCCAGGGAGCCCGTGCTTCTAAGAAGGAGGAACTTAAAGAATACTAGATGTATTTGTAAGGTATTTTGCTAAGAGTCTACTTAACCCGTGGAAATGTAGGTCTTAAATAATGAGCTTCCATAGCCACCAGAGCAGCAAACATAAGAAGATGCATTTTTCAGTCCCTTATACCCCTTCTGCTACATCTTTATTCACATTTATATTATTCCTGTGACAAAAAACCCCACTGTTTAAAAGTTTTATAGTCTAGGACTTAGACTGTTTATCAGACTTTGTATCCATGGGCATCTTTATAAATTTGAAAATTATCAATTTCAATACTGAAAAATAAGAAAAAGAAAATAAGTGAAATTTGTGTATTTTACATATTTATTACACAGAGTGAAGTCTGTATTTTTGTTAATTTCAAAGATTATGGCATAAAATAAAATAAAAAAATTTGTTTTCTCAAAAAATTCAAATATTGCATAAAACCAATAAATAAGAGCAATAATTTGAACAGGTGGGATGGTGCAGAGCCACATATAAAACATGAAGGAAAATGGGCCTGGAGGGACAAGATATAAAGCCAATGCTCAAGGAAAAACTCCCCTGCAGGTCAAGGCTACAAGCTGTAAGCTTGCGAGCTCAACACGTGAGCTCACACAACCCTGGACCCTGGACCTTGTATGGTGTGAATAGACAGTGATTCATAATTGGTGCCACATGCGCTAGACACCATCAGAACCCAATAGGTTTATCTTGGTCTTATCAGACCATACAATATGGTTCCAGTAGTCTGCTTGTCTTCAGCAAACTGCAGGCTTTTTGTGCATCATCTTTAGAAGAGGTCTCCTTCTAGGACAACAGCCATGCAGACCAATTTGATGCAATGCGCTGCATATGGTCTGAGCACCGACACACTGACCCCCCACCCCACCCCACCCTTTCAACCTGTACGGCAATGCCAGCAGCACTTATACATAAATTTTTAAAAGATAACCTCTGGATATGGCGCTGAGCCCGTGCAGTCAAATTCTTTGGTCATACATGGCAAGGCCTGTTCTGAGTGGAACCTGTCCTGTGCTGCAGCTTTATTTCAGAGTGTTGGCAAACTACTACTAGCCTAGGCCACCATTATGTAGAGCAACAATTACTTTTTCCAGAGAGTTATATGCCATAAGGTGCCATGCTGAACATCCAGTGACCAATATGAGAGACTGTGAGAGCAATAACACCAACTTTTACTCACCTGCTCCCCATTCACACCTGAGACCTTGTAACACGAAGAAGTCACATAACACCAGGGAGGGGAAACTGCTAATTTGGCACAATTTGGCCATTTTTACTTAGGGCTGTACTCATGTTTGTTGTCAGCAGTTTAGACTTTAATGGCTGTGTGTTGAATTATTTTAAGGGGACACCAAGTTTACAATGTCTTACAAGCTTTAGTGTTGTTCCGTAGATATAATACAATATTACAAAAATGTGAGGGGTGTACACACTTTTTTGAGATACTTTACTTTTAGTAGGCCAACATCTCTGTATTAAAATAATTTTTTATTTGTCCTCATAAACAGTGTTGGGAGTAACGACATTATCAAATAACAGCGTTAGTAACTGCGTTACTTTTTTGGTAACGGAGTAATCTAACTAATTAGTTTTCTCATTTTTGTATCGCCATTATGATGTTTACAATGTAGTGCGACGCGTTACTACAACTCAATAAGGGGGGTTTAATGAGAGCACAGTCTGCTGCTGCGGAGAGATCTGCTTCTCTCCCACAGCTGCAGTGTGTTTTTTAAAGCTCTTTTGAGTATCCATGTCCGTGACCAGCAACTCCAACCTTATGAAGCACCTCGCATCGTCTCACCCTTTCACGACACTTATGGCTAACAACCCAAGCCCTGCTGCGGCCAGTGTGAGCTCCGACAATCCTTCACCGTGCTAACAGAGAAGGCTTGATTTTTGTGTTCAGCAACATGTAACATCATTTTTGATTCTAAAAAGTAACGGAATTGTCACTTTGCCTAGTAACTAGTTACCTTTTGGGAGAAGTAACTATTAACAATAACTAGTTACTTTTTTAAAGTAACATTCCCAACACTGATTATAAGTATTAAAATTTTTCAAGAAGCTGGATTTTGGCTTTTCTTTAGCTGTAATAATAAAAATTCAGAAAAAGAAAAAGCTTGAAATATATCAGTCAGCGTGTAAAGAATCTACAAAATATGAGTTTCACTTTTAGAAGTGAAACTCTAAAAGTGTTTCACTTCTAAAAGTTTTTAAATGATGTTCTATGTTTTTAAATGATGTTCCAATTTATTGAGATCTACTTGTAAAAGTCATAGATGTCAAGAAAAGAAGGTAATCTCAGAGAAATCCATTTACAGATTGTGACCAGGAAGACCTCGATGCACGACTATAATCAAATCATCCCAGAAAAAAAAAAAACTTTACATAGTTTGTTTGGTCTAAATGAACAATTGAGGCCAACAAAATATCTCTGATAAACTAGCACGACCACAGTGAGACCCTGACCCAGCTGAAGAAGAAGTAGTTTAGGTGAGAGCTGAGCCAACAGCAGCATCCGGTTGCCCAGTTGTCCAAATTCCATTAGCCGAAAAGGGCAGTCAGTAGGGGATTAGGCAGTAGGCCCTTTTAATCCTCATCCAGTGAGAGATCCAAGCCCCCATTCTCTCCTCGCCACTGCCCCATCCACAGCCAGCCCTTTGAGAATGAGCCATACTCTCTGACTAGGCCACAAGCTCGGCCAGAGCCCTCACATCTCTGGAGCCTTAGCTGCTTTTCGCTTTAGCCTCAGCTGTTAGAGATGTTGTCCCTAATTAACAAGGGATTAAACCATCATCTCAGCTTGTAATACAGCCTGGATGGGAATTCCACTATGGATGCTGGGGAAGCAGGGGAGGGAGGATTGGCCTGGGAAGAAAGAGAGAAAGAGAGAAAACTGGTGCCGTTTAGCAGCTCAGTAAATTACTCTTGACCCGTAGGACTGAGAGGAGTCTATCGGTATGGCGAGCTTGCTGCCAATTACAACACCTCAGGCATGCCAAAAGTTTTATTGAGTGGAGGGTTGGGACAAGATTTGGTGGGGTGGGGGGGTTGTATTGGATTGGGAGGGTTGGGGGTTGCTGTGCATATGGGCATGGATAGAGTAGGAACGAGGCGGGAATGACTTATTTTTAATGGTCTTTCAACGTATTAATTTCTGTCAAAACTGGACATGTTTGCATTTGGAAGAATATTGACATCATTATGATGAAAATTTGAAAAAGGTTGAAACTGAATAGGGATTTTTCCCCTTAGATCCACACCAGTTACAATGTTCATTTCACTGTTGGATGGAAATATTTATCCAGCTTGACTGTCTGCTATGAGTCTCCACACTTAAAAATCACAATTTCACAGTTTTTTGTTATATTTTTATAAATGATAAATGATAAATAAAGTGCTTTTTAAAATTAAAAATGCAATATGGAATTATATGCAGTTGATAGAGTCTCATTCTATTGTGCTTGCTTTAGCTATTTACAGTACTATCAGTAGTGTAGCACAAGGATAGTTAGTGTACTAAGGACTTACTGTATGTTCAGAGCCAAAACTCGGATTCATGAGTCATACTTAGCATTATAATTTTTATTTGGTTTTCACAGAGTTCTGTTTTCAATGGAACACAGCCAAACAGGCTTAAGAATTAAGCCAGCAGAATCTGTTTAGACTAATTTTTACAGTGTAGAATGACATTTATACAATATGACAAATGGCTGAATGATGGACAGATGGATGGAAAGAATAAAACACAATAACTTGGCTGTAATATGTTTGTTCTTTTCAGTATCCACTGAAACATGCAACAAGTAATAGAAAATATAATTTTCCATTTAAATACCTTCTTTACATCTTCCTTAACTTGCAAAGATCCTACTGATACCAAATACAGCCAACTTTGTGTCACCTCTCAGTAACAACATCCATGTTAAAAAGTGTTGCTCTCATTGCACCCTGGTAAGGCTTACATGTGGTGTTTTTTCTGATCGACTTTATTTGAGCTTTTAACTGACCAGTCACTGGTCAGAGCTAATTAAGCTGAAAACCGGCCAATTGAGATCAACTTTTCAATAAAATTTTTTTTAAGATAGTTTTCACTATGTGTTATTTTGTTATGATTTGTGGGTGTTTTTGGGTTTTGTTGGTCTTATTTCACAGTTGAAGTTTTGAATCATGTTTCTGTTTATTATTTTTCTGGTCATGTTTTAGTCTTGTTCATGTTTTGTCAAGTTTGTTTTTTTGATCTGGTTATGCTTTAGTTTCATGTTTTTCCAGTTTCTGTTTTGTTGTACTCAAGAGTCTCTGTTTTGCTCCAGTCACGTTTTGTTCACGTTTTGTCTGTTAAGTAACTTTATTCGGTTCACCTGCTTCAAGCTAATCTGTCTCCTTGCTTCACCTGGTTCACGTGCCATATATACACCTCCGTTCTGTTTATTACTTGCGGAAACTTTGTCTCGATCATGCTCAGGTCTTCTTTTTTGAATCATGCCATGCCTGTATTGTCTGCTCATTTATTGTTTTGTTCCTGCCTCTTCCTATGAGTGAGTTTTTTGTTTATTAAATCCCTTTTCACTTACCGTCATGCTGCCTGCTTGTCTGCATTCCGGGGTCCTATGCTACACTGAGCCTAACATATTTAGACCCTTCTTTTCCTGTTTCACCTACGATCCTTAAATTTTACGACAAAAATACTTAGTTAAACCTGCTTACAATTCAGTAGGTTTGAATTTGAATTTTTGGGGTTGAAAATTTGCCAAATATTTTAATTACTGACTAGTGGTTTCTGTAAAAAAGGTGCTCAAAGAAATACATTTATGTCCTGATATTTTATAGTATTTCTAAGAAAAAAACTTTAATATTTTATTATTATTGCAAAGTATTCATATTACTTGCTGCTACTGAGATTTGTGCCGCTGTTGGGTCATCTCAGGCTAACCATCGTACAGAGCAGATCTAGGTTGTGCAACAATGACTTCCAAATAAGTTCTCCAATTTAGTTTCAGGAATTGTTCAAAGCCTTCATGACGGGTGACGATGTGTACATTGATCGTGCTTTCACAGCTGTGGAGGTGAGGTATGTGCACTGGCTTGGGTAGGTCCAGTCTGCTGCTGTGTCTGTTGCTGATGTAAACTGATGCAAGCTTCAGCTAAGACAAAGCAACCCCCCAAAACAAAAAGAAAAAAAAAACAAAAAACGCTGGGTTAGTGTCCACTATGAACAGTGATACTTCTGGAGTGTTTGGTGGCAAATTGCACTGGGGTTTCATAAACCAGTCCTAATAATTAATAGTGTTGCTGGATAATGATCAAGCACGTCTGTTACTGAGGAGGAGGAGAAGGAGAAAGAGAGAATCTAAGAGAGAAGTTTGTGTATTATTTATAAGTTGTGCGAGATAAAAACTGTTAAAGTGGAGGGGACATTTATCTGATAAAGATTTTAGGAAAGAGGAATGCTACAGACTACCAATAATGGGCAGAAGATGCATTGCAATAAAATCAGTTTAAGGTAAAAAGGAAGTTTACAAGTACTTCTTCAGGTAAATTAAAAATAAAAAAAAACTAACATATCGAACAGCCGAGATGAAACACTACCAGAAGAAACCAAATACCAGAATCGTCAAAGGTCTACAGATAACAGGCGGCACCATTCTAGCTAGCCTTTAGCCCACCTACACAGCCTGGACATCTTTATGCTCAAGGAAACCGAGGAATTATCTACTACAAGTAAGGGAACGACTTCCAGTAACTTCTTCTTTACAAAATCTGGGGTGTGCCTTCAAATGTATCATAAGACCAAAAGTATGTGGGTCATTTGGACTGGTGGACTTTATATGCTCTTTCTTGTTGTTCAGTGAAACAATGTATAGTATCCAACATATTCCTAGTTGTAGTTGCCCAACCATGAAAAGCCTTGCCACACCTGTGGCCATGAAAGTGATTTGAACAATTGAATTCGGTGATTAGGATTAGTGAGCAAATACTTTTGGCAATATAGTTTACACTACACAATATCTGTATTTTAATTACAGGGATTGCTTGTAGACAGATATTGTTGCGAAAGGATCTGTCACAGAACATCAAATTTTTGTTTCTGTATTTATACTTTTATTTATTTAATCATATGCTATATGTAACTGCATCAATAATCAAAAGCAAAGTGTAATCTGTGCTAAATACCCTTAAAATGTTTTTAGTTTCACATTGTTTCAGAGATAGCTGTAATGTTTCATTAAGACATGCAGCACAGGTCACTGAGGCCGGGACTCAAACCCAGGATGGCTGCGTCGAGGAATGGATCCTCCATATATGGGAAGGGACGTGATGCGTGGCATAGCAGTAGAGCTCCGCGCTCTAAGGCTGCGTCCCTTCATTGTGAAATTTTATCATCAAATTTATTTGGTTCTGTACAACTCTTTCATGGCATAAAGTACTTCCACCTTAACAGAAGGCACGGTAACATAAAATGTATATTTTGGAAAACTTCTGAGATTTGTTGTTGTTATAAATTTCAGTACTTATCTAACCACTATGGACTGAACTTATATAGCGTTTTCCAGTCATACAGACCGCTTTACACTAGAGCCACATTCACCCAATCGCACTTATTAACCCTCACACATTCATACACCGATAGGCAACTTGAGGTTAAGTGCCTTGCCCAGGGGCACATTGACATATGGCAGGAGGAAGCTGCCTTCTGATTGCAAGACAACTACTCTTCCTACTGAGCCACAGTCGCCACTACGTTGCCTCATATGGGGTTCAGACATGGTTTTTATGTGCTTGTTGGACACCTGAGTGAGGTGCAATGACAATTAAACTGCAACTGATCTGCCATTACCCTGCATTAACTCCAGTCTCCAGTTTGCATGTTTAGATGTATGGATGTAAATAAGATGTTCACAATAAAAAGCAAGCCAGTATTTCCAAGAATACACCAAGACCGACATACATCAGTTATATGATTGAAAAATATCCCACCTCTGCACAAAGGGGGACTTATTAGCATGTCGGTTTATTTTGGCTGATCAGTGACTAATGCTCACATGGTAAACACATCCTGCAGGTACGGAGCACCTGACCATGGCAGATTTTATTTCTTTAAATATTCTCAAAAGATCATCTTATTGTGCCATCCTTTCCGCATTTCTAATAAGTCTTGCCTTCTGCCTTTTTGTCTTGTCTTATGATGTTCTTCTTTTTCTCCTCCTCTTTTTTTTTTCTGTTTCTGTATCTTCATTCCTGTCTCCCTGCCACCTCCCCAGCAGACATATAAGGACACAAACACAGCCATTTTTTCTCTCTCCTGCACATGGCCCACCACATAGCCATTTGCATAACAATCTCCACTTGTTTTTCTGCTTAGATGGTATTCACAGCATGGTGCCAGCATGACTGAGACAGGGGTCATTGCTATGTATATCAGAGAGAGATAGAAAGGGAATAGGGGAGAGAGGGAGTAGGGGAGAGGCAGGGAGATGGAAGTGTGCAGAAATACACATCCTGACGCTCAAACACTTCTATAGTCTCACATACGCTGACTGATGGAGAGAGGGGGAAACACAGCCTTAAAATGCAGACCGGATGCAGATGAAACAGTCTATTTCTACACCATGTTTTTCATGTAAAGCTACATTAAATTATCAAGACAACTAGTGAAGAAATCTTTTGCAATCTTTTGACATTTTAATGTCTTTAATCTAATCCTAATCAAATTTAATGTAAATACTCACTTAATAAACATATGGTTCAACAAAAGATAAAATGTCATAAATTGATACAGTTTACTTTTAATTTGCAACAACTGACCTTATTCATATTATGCCTATTTATTTATTTGTTTTTCAAATTATTTTAGTTAATAAGTTATTTTTACATTTCTTTCCTCAGTGATTTTTTACTTGTATATTTTATTCCTTGATATTAGTTTCTTCTTCCCCTTCTGTTTTTATATAACACATTTTTTTTATTACCAATTGGCAAGAAACTTTGCCAATAAGTAGCAATATATTTTTTTTCCATTTGTTTTCTTACTTTTTTAAAAATTAAGCCATTTATTTACAGTCAGTTTAGTCGTATATAAAATTATAGATCAAGATCCTGACAGCATTCCTTTTGAGCGCTGGACAAAAAAAAAAAATCCCAGTTTTAATCCATTGTACAGTTTATTTTGTATTTATTATTCTGGCGGAAATCTTAATTCAACCTGGAAAGACTCACAAAGGGAAGACAGAGATGCAATTGGAAAAGTTTATTAGTGAAGGTTTATTTCTTTGGCACTTGGACCCCAGTGGAAGATGTGAATGCTGAGAATGACATGTGCTTGAATGAACAACTTAGGGTTAGATTTAGAGATGTCGTCCCCCCTGGGATCTGATCCTGGTGGTGGAGTGGAGGCCTGAGGAGATTTGGAAGGAGTTTGGAAGAACAAATGGTTGAGATGAGGTGTAGGAGGGTCAAAGTTCAGCTGTAGAACAGAGGGTTCCATGGATGAAGATCTTTTAAAGTGGAGCCTTGAAGGATGATTGGCTAGGGAGAAATGGAGACTTGACGCTGATTGGTGGAGCAGAGCCGCATGGAGGAGTAATTAGATGAAGCTGGAGGTGATGGTGAGTCTTCCATGTTGAATTTTCGTTTAAACTCCATAACTTGAGATTTCTGCGAGTTATAACAGAAGTTTATTTGGATGTTGCTGTTTGCTTTTTGGTTTGTTTGTTTGTTTTTAGTCCATATCAGATTATTTTGTTTAGATGTATAAACTGCCTGCTAAATTTGTATGTCTTGCTTCATGCAATATACAGCATTAAATCCTGTTAAGTGTGTATCAAATACCAGAACCAGAGTGCTATGAAGGGATGTACAGATGAGAAAAATGAAAATGTGTTGGAATGCTATTGTCCACTTACATCCCACGTATAAATGTTTCAGCAAAGCTGTAAGGGCAAGAAAATGCTTTCCATACTATTTTTAAGTGAGTTGTACCACAATGTTCAACACAAACACCTTGTCCAGCAGAATACCCTAACAGAATGACGCTAACAGACCGCATAGTCTGCAGAAAGCAAAGATGAGTGCCTGAGCTTCCAAGACCAGACACCATTCTCTCCATGACTATCTTGAGATTATTTTCATGAACACCACAAACGGAACGGAACCACTGAGAACATGATTGACTTTGTGCCAAAAGTCTTGCTTTGATTCTGCAAGTTGTAAATAACTCTTTAAATTTCACTTATTAGAAGTTGTAGCAATATTAGAAAAAAATAAACAAAGAGAGCAGCAGATTTTAGATTCTGATAAAACATCCTGATCTACTAATACCACCAGGGAAACAGAGAGGTAAACGAAATCTCAGAAATCTCAGCACTTCTTTGGACCAGATTCGAACACCAAACAGAGACTGATAGCTAAAGGAACTTTATTTAAACAGAGTTTAGGGTAAACAGCTTTGTCTCTCCACTCCTTAGCAAGACTCTGAAATTCAAACAAGAGTTTCAATGGCAAAAATAAGGGTTCAATTCTCTGAATATAATAGAAATAATATAATTAACCAGAGAGGTGTCCTCCTTCCTTGCAGAATCTCGTTGAAGCCTGCAGGAGCAGATCGTGAACAAAAAGAGCGCTGCAAATGATTCCAGAGAGGCAACAGAGGGAACCCCAGAAGTGGAAACTATCATCTAATTCCTAAATGAGTTGGAAGCTGTAGAAAACAAATGCATGAATTGGCTGCACACTGGAAAAATGTTTTTTAATAACTTCAACAGCTCCAACAGTAAAAGCTTACCACTATTTTTTCTTAATGTTACATCAAAGAAAATCAATATTGCGATCCCTTATTAATTTCCTTTTTTGACTCTGTCTCATTTGCAAAACTCAATCACTGTACTGCCGAACAACATGCACGTGGCTAATATTGGCACTGGACTGTCAGTTCACCAGCCAGTAAGGTATCTCAGATATGAAGATAGACTAACTTTAATTAAACTAACTTTACATGCACAACAAAACAATTTATGGGCAACGTGCACAGCCTACTCAATGGGAGAAGACTTAAAATACCTAAATATAAAAGTTCTATAATTTTTCTCTGAGCCTCACATGCTGGGCTCCATATGAGTAATATAATAATTATAATTTAATCAGACTTCTTGCTTCCCACGTCACATTAAATTGCGAACTAGAATTCCTTATAAATTGATCTCATTACTTCCTGGTTAATGCCTGTGTATCTTCTTTTTAGATAGACACTTTATATTTAGAGGAAAAACATTTATTTGCAAACAAGTTCTACTTTTTCTCTGAACAGCACGTGTGGAGCTGCCCTTGGAATGAATATTTAATGTATTGTTGACAAATTGCTTGAAACTCCTCTGGTACAGCTGTAAACCGCAGTGGAAAAAGAGGTCGCAAGGTTAACAGAGAGAGACCAAAGGACTGCCAATCACCTTGAGCTCAAGGCAACTGTCAAAACATGTGAACATTTATTACAGCTGGTTTTTTAGAATTTGATTTAGGTAACGTGCTTTTCTTTTTCATGTAACTATGTTTTACTAAATTCCTGTGCAAATTTATGTAGGTATTATTTATTTATTTTTTTTTATATACAATATTATGAATAGCTGTTTTTCATTTTCTCCTGATTTTTTATAAAAAGCACACCTGAAGAGTAAAGACTAAATTGATACATTTTGATTACCTCCGTAATCTGTTAAAAAAACAACTCAGAAGTCTTCAAAAGTTTAATGTATTATAATTTCCCATAAAGATAAGGATTGCATTCCCTGTTATATCTCAAATTCTTTCTCTAAAGCAACACACTAACTGAAATAATAGACGACAATAAATTAAGTACACTTAATAACTGAACTAACTACTTAGTAGGGTTGGTGTCAAGAGACTCCCTAAATCAGTAATAACCCACTGTTCTTAGTGAGGCTGAAAAGAAACAGCAATTCAATGAAGATACACTCAGACTTGATTGCAAGTCATTACAACCACAACGGGGAGAGCCCAGAGGAAGGAGCTTAATGGCTGGGGGAGACGCTCTGGACCCCCCACCCACACCTGCATAACCACACGGTGAGACTGACACTCTTCCACTGAAGATACAGTATCAATGTGTCCTTCCACGCTATTTTCAGTCCATCCCAACAGACAATCAGAGGCAGTGGTCCACTTACATCCCACGTATGCATGCTCCATGATTTAATTTTTATTATTCCATCACGGCAGAGCTTGTTTAAGACCCCATTAGAATCAAAGGGGCGACAATCTTCATAATCAAGCTTAATTTATTAAAACATCAGCCAGCACCATTAACATTAACAGGGTGAGGCAGGGAGGCTGCAATAAAGGAGACGAGACTGTTTCATAGAGATCACTCAACCAAGTGCAAACATCAAACGGCCAAGCAGCATTTAGCTATTTCCTTGTCACATCAACGATTATACCTCTGGAGCTGGCACCATTTTTCCTAAATTCAGTTGTATTACAGCGATGTGAAAAGAGCATTTGCCTCCTTACAAGTCAGATTTCTAATGTTTACTCTGACAAATACTGTCTTTGTAAATACAAGCTGCAGTTTTCCAATGCCTTTTATTTTGTATGAATGGGATATTATTTAGACTAAACATTTTATATTTTCATAACAGAACCTTTCAGTTTTGGAATGAATTAAATATTTTTGTTTGACTTGGAACCAAAAGGGTACTATATACTTCGAATTGAATAAATTGTTTTTAATTTTACAAGGAATTTACCAGCACACAATTCCTACCTTGCAGTACACTGCTTGCTCTTTTACTTTAACCAACTGTTATTACATGTTTGTTTATGTACTTTTAAAAGTCTACAATATAGACTTTTGAATTCATTAAACAGTTTGATTAAGATTTATTATTCTTACCCAGTGTTTAGTAAATGATTTACATAAAGAATTTTATTTTTAGCTTATACATTTTAAATCATTTTGTAACTGATTTTATTTTGTAAAAATAAAAAAATCCTGTTATTTTAAAGAATACAACTATTGCAAATATTTTGTAAAAACAAAAGATGCATAGTCTATGATATCTTTTTTGTAGTTCCTATTACATAGTAATAGTACAACATCACAGTATTTTTCAAAGTCAATCACTGGTTTTGATTTTGCTGTGCCACCCCAATATTTTTAATGGCCCCATGTGGCCCCCCTTGGAAAGAAAATTTAGGCAGCACCACTGATAAGTATACAAAAGAATGAACTAAAATGGCATCACTAATGGATGTTAAAGAATTTGTTGTTCATCTGTTGTTGAATTTCTTTCATCTGATGGGTTGCTCTTAAAAATGTTTTAGCCTGCTTTATGTTGCCAAACAGGTTCTATTTGAGTACCTGATGTTATAGTCCTGGAAGTTGTCAGGCCTTGGTATGGAAACTATCCAAAAGATACGTGGTCAATCACAGCTAATTCATTATCTAATAGTATTATTAAAATACGCTATTAGATTAATTAATTAATAGCATATTTTTTGTGATAAAAAACAAAAACAAAAGACGTCTTTAAGGAGACAAGTCATTTTTAAGGCAATGTCATTTTGTGACAATAAAGCTGTCCAATCCTATTGCCTCAGTTTTTCTGAGATGTCTCACTTTGTACTCACAGCCAGCCAGCTTTAGCATTCTTCCCACAAAGTACAGCCTCTTATGTGTATTGATGTACACCATTGACAAGTCAATTCAATTTACCTTAGGAAAATGGCTAGCGTTTTTATTAGGCTAATTAGCCAGCACCCTGTGGGAGCTGTGGGATGAGCAAGATAAGAGATGAAAGCAGAGTTCTCCTGTAATGTCTGTCAGGATAAATACACTCACAGAATAGCAGTTTCTTTCAGAGAAATTATGCATGGACACTCCCCATAAATAGTACAAACACAAGCTATGTAGATATGTAGACAGAGGGAGAAAGAAGAAGTGCAATAATTTCAAACATTATTAATAGGTCTGAATGTGCAATCAGTTATTAACAGGCTTGTGAGTTCTTGCAACAATTTGATGTTTTCTTATAGTTGCATAACCATAATATTTAGATATTGCTGAAAATGCCTCAACAACATCTAATTCAGGGAATGAACATGCCAAATCTGCTTCACAAGCCAAGTGTCTAATCATGCTAGGCTAAGAAGCTGCAGGGTTGGTCAAAGTGCTACTATAGCAGCAATGAGACAGTATGAATAGATGTGTGTTTGTCAGTTGTGGCTGGATGTTATGATTGAATCTGAACAATCCAAAATAGAGTTCAACTGTCCTAGTTTTTCACATTAAGATCCTTTAAAGCCATGGCTTCAGAATGGTTACAAAGTATCCAAAATACTCTCATTGTACGACATTATCATTCACCTTTCAGACACCTTTCTTAGATTGTCACCTTACAATCTAAGAAAGGTGTCTCTTTATTGTCTTTTATTAGTTTATGTTGCAAATTCTTTGGGTGAATTCTCCAAAACTACTAACACAGGGGCAGGGAATTCAAATATCATGACTGTTTTCAGTCGCTACACTTGACTGTGGGCACACATGAATCATACATGGAACTTGATGATCTTGATTTACATCTCATGAAATTTGACTGTAGATGGACCAGTAAATTATAGACCTTGCCCAATACTCAGGTTACCCTATGTGACATGAGCAATTTCTAGATTTCTGGAAATGAATCCCTGATGCGTTAATTTGTGTCTCAGCCCATCCTGATATCTTGGTTCAACAAGATATAAAGATAAACTTGAACTAGGCAGCAGTCCTCTTATTTCTAATTGACAACAATGATATTAGACTTAGAAGAGCTGATTTGAATCCTTTGGAAGTTTTCTGGGCATTTTGGGTTTTGATCATCCCAGACTAAGCTGAAGAGAGGAATGTCAGAGTTTCACTTTTTGGCAAGAAAAAGAGATTTGAGTGTCCAAGAACATTGAGCCTACTACTTATATTATGCTGCCAGTGGTCAAGAGTACACCAGTGGTTTTAAGTGAAAAATCTTTGCCTGTATTGGATTATTATAATTAAATACACAGTGATTTTTCTATTATGAACTGAAATAAAAAAAAGTGTTTGATAGCTTTTCTTGTGAATCAGCTTTCTCTGAAAGCTTGAAGTCACAGATTCCTCCACTAGGGTGAAAACATGGAGAACACAACTCCTTTACACCAACATGTCAATATCACAGAGATTGTTAGCTTATTGATTTATTTAACCGAAAGTACTGCTACAGACATGTTATTCTATACTAGAACAAAGAGCAAAACAAAAATATTATAGAAGAACAATAAATAGAGTTTAGAGAAAAATGAGAGCTGACCAGGGTTGCCACAACTCTACACCAGAGGTGTTTTTCTTATTTTCCATGCTTGCCTCTGTCACTGAAAACATACAGAAACACTGACATGCTTTTGATCCAATATATACTTTCACTGCACACACAAAGGAAACACTAACTGTCAGATTTATGCAAACCTGAAAACTCAAAGTGACACCTGTGACATACATATGCACAAACATCAAGTCTGAAAAAAAAATAAATAGCATCCAGGCTTATTAGTGTACAGGCTCGAAAGAAAGACTCCAATCTGCCATGCACAGTGTATACACACCAACATGTCCCCCACTGAGCTGCACAGACAGAAACACAGAGGTGGGAACTGCGAACGGGCGGCATAGAGCTCCCTTGCCAAAAGCCTTATTGATTGGGATAAAGGTCTTTTGATGAGGCAGATTGCTCATCAGGCTGGAACGACATGCTTCTCAGATGTGACGCCTTTTCAGACCAGCCCAGGGGCCCATCGACCAATGCAAGGCCATCGTATCTGAGTATGTTTGTGTGTCTGTCTGTCCTTATGTGCACGCTTAGGAGAAGCAAACATTGATTTGAGATAGGGCCCATCTGGGTCACCCTGGCCCCACCCTGACATGTCCTCTGTTGGAGGTAAGGACATGTCTGGTGGTGGGCGCTGAACTTCATGTTCCAGTTATGGTGAACATCAGGCAATATGCTGAATTTAATTGACAAAGCATACAGAAAATATACTTTATTTAGAGTCTGGCAAGAATTCTTTAATTCTTGCCAGACTAAAGAATTTATTTAGTAGGTAAACTGGCAATGTCCAATGTGGCCTGGTTTATTTACAAGTTTAAATCCAGACAGTCATTTACCAAATCTGCAACCTTTTGCCACATTTCAGCATAGTCTTTTGGAATTTATTCTCCCAAAATTTTCATTATTAGCATGTTTTCTTTTTATCAATCTTGTCTCCAAAGGTCTCAAGTAGCTTGGAAAACAAAGTCGACCATTTTACAGCCAAAGAGACACAATGTTTTTTAATATACAGAAACACAAAAATCAAATCCACCATTTACAGGGGTTGGACAATGAAACTGAAACACCTGGTTTTAGACCACAATAATTTATTAGTATGGTGTAGGGCCTCCTTTTGCGGCCAATACAGCGTCAATTCGTCTTGGGAATGACATATACAA
>JAHUTJ010026276.1:0-17190 GCA_036250325.1 Characodon lateralis | reverse complement strand
GAATTGATGCTGTATTGGCCGCAAAAGGAGGCCCTACACCATACTAATAAATTATTGTGGTCTAAAACCAGGTGTTTCAGTTTCATTGTCCAACCCCTGTTTATTTCAGTTGGAAAACTGAATTACAATAAAAACTAAAGTGGAGAGGCAACAAATTCGGCTATTTTTTATTGGGATAATTTTACTCATTATTTTATAAATTTACTGGATGAATTGTTTGTTTTGGTTAACAGCTTCCCCCAATGAACCGCCTGAGAACCCAAAGACAAATCTCCCCACAGGGCCACCCCCAACCAGGAGCCCGGACATTTAACACATGACCGTAAACACAAAATGCTATGAATCCCCTTCCCAGAGGGGCAAATCCAAACAAGAGAGGTCCAATGAAAACACATCCACACAGTGCAAGCACCGCACACAGGCTCTGTTCCAAGCACTCCTCGCCGCATCCTGCTCCTCACCACACAGCAGGCTGGAACGGCAAGGCCCTGTGCGACACCATCACACGCAAGCACAACAGAACAGACACCACCAAGCCCCATTCCCACATCAGACCCCAACTCCACACCAAGACAGGATCAACTTACAAGCCAAGTAGTCCCCAGCAAACGAAACGGCACACACTCGGGGGTCAACGGCCCCCACCATGCCTGCTCAAATGTGGTATTGATCCATTTTGTTGTAGACTCCATTAAAATGGACTGGCGGCACAGCCAGCCCCCCGCTCCCCATATCCCCCGCCGAAAAGCAGCTGGCACCAGCATGCCACCCGCTCCCACCCAGAACCCTCAAACTCTGCTTGCACCATAACATTTAGAGGTGAAGCTTATTAAATAGATCCCTCTCTGGGTGCAGGGACCCCTCTTTTGTGTGCCCACAACCAAGGCCCTACATGTCCATGTCATGAAAATGTGAGGACATGTAGGACAAGCAAGAATGTCTAAGTTGTAACATAAAATTGAGACTGCGGAGAAGGAAAACCCTCCCTGCACCTCAATGGCACACCCGCATTCTAACACCCCACATGAGTGGTAGTGTGAAGGAGCATGCAGAGGGAGGTGTCCAGGGATGGGGAGAGAAGGACTGTGGGGCAAAATGCACTTCCAGGAGCCAGCTCCCTAGCTCACCCCAACAAGCACCCTGTTCAGTAAGATCCACCAAAGGAGGGAGGCATCAGCACATCCACCTCAGGGGAAATGGCAGCACCACTTAGCCCCACGAAGCCCATGGCTAGGGACGGGCATTGAGCCCCGAGAACTGACCGAAACCGGGACCAACACCCATCCTCTTGGGACTGCTCAGACCCGCAAAACCCCGGATCGCAGCTAGCCCATCAAAAAAGGCGACAAAACCCAACGAAGAATAACCAGCCCAGCCCAAAAAAAGAGCCAACCAGCCGGCCCAGTGCAACAACAGCAACAAGAATAACCACGTTAATGAGAGCGCAGGACCAACACGGAATGCTCAACAAGCCACACCCAACCCAAAATTGCAGACCAGGCGAAATGCAAACTCCCAGCCAGTATAACGTAAGCACAGGCACTCCTCCATAGACAAACCAACCAAAACCAGCAGCGCCAGCCGGGCACCTGAGCAGCCCCTGCAATGTGCCACCTCGCTCACCACTGTGGCCAAGGGAAAGGCGCCGGTTCAGAAAACCAAGAGTGCCACAGAAAGGTCACAGCGCACATTGCGAAATGGCTGCACCCCCTCTCAGACCCGGAACCACCAACATCCAGACCCGCCAAGCAATAACGATAAAGCCAAGTGGAGCATCAGTTCCCCTCAAGCCAACGCCACGGCAACAGCGACACCACAAATCCTTCTACATGTCCGTAGGGAAACTGTGAAAACCATCAACCTCAAGTACACACCACCCACCGAGAACCACCCAGCAGACAACCCAACCCCACCCCAGTACAAGACCGAGAGCCCAGCAATGCCTGCTCAACCACACTTACACTCAACGGCCAGAGCAGCACCACACAGAACCATCATTACAGCACACAATACAACGGAGGACAGGACACAGCAAAAAAGCACCCAAGAGAAATCTGCACCCAAAGCCCACACCACACAAATGTGTCCCCACCAAATTTATCCCACCCACGAAAGTGCCCTCCTGCGAAAAGAAGACCCACAACAACCAAGAACACATGCCTAACACCCATACACCAGCCAGATACAACCCTGCAAGAAAACCCATACTGAAGCCAACAAAAAGCCCACAAAGCCAAAACCAACCGAGAATCCAAGAAAACTTCACCCCGAAAACAACTTGGGTCAGACCCCTCTGAACCCTCTTCCAAACAGAACTGGAATCGAGAATCATCTGGAACCGCAACTACCGCAAGGAACCAGAATCCGAACCAAAACCACCAAAACCTAAACGATGCCCAAACCACAGCCACCTCAAATTACAACCTGGTCCGTCTCCAGGCTGTGTATAAATCCCTTGTATGTAGAGAACTACCTGTGAAAAGCACAGTGAGGAGATGGAATGAGGAGGCTCAAGAAGCTCTCAGGGACTGTTTCAGCTTCAGTGTGTGGGAAGCGCTCTCTACTTTTAATGGGGAGGACATTGACAGCATCACAGACTGCATTAACGTCTGTGTGGACAACACTGTGCCCCTCATGAAGACCCCCCAGAGGTTGGTCCTCAACCATCTTTACACAGGACTTTGAGGACTACTGCCAGTGGAACTACATCCCGATCAATGTGGGGAAAACTCTGTGGTGGCATCATTCATCCTTTGTGTTTATTTATTATCTACAGCTGAGAGAAATTGATTAGATAAATTCATTAGGAAGTCCAGCTCTAGCAAAAATTACATCACTCTTGGATAATGTCTTCGACCCCATGCATGAAGCTGGTGTAGAAATGGAGAGCTCCTTCAGTAACAAATCGCTGCATCCTTGGTGCACAAAGCATTATCGCTGGTCTTTCCTCCTAGCAGCTTTAAGACTTTATAACCATAAGTGTTCCAAACAAATTCAAAGTCAGTAAATGTTTACATCCCTGCTGTTATTTCCACAGGTTTTTCTTCCATTTCTTATTGTCTGTTGTTGTTTTTTTTATGCATAAATACACATGCAGATTCTGTACATGTTTTTAATTATCCTACTTAGCTGCATATTTCTTTGAAGTATGCCATATGTATAGTATAGTATTTTATTTTACGTTGTAAATTTGCTCCTGCTGTACGGTCTCTGATTCTTATTTTTTTTGTTTTTTGTGTGACTCTGCATGCTTCCATTTCTCTGTCACTTTCATGCTGATACACCTGAATTTTTCCATGAAGGGACAATAAGAGATATTTCTATTCTATTCTTTGCTGTTGCTGTAAAAAGCAACATCAGCACAGATTTTCATATAATTGTGAAGTTCACTTCCACTTGCTGTTTGTTCTGGCAAAACAAAAAACACCATTTAAAATTATTAAAGAATCTCAAAGTATGATTACTCTGGTTAAATTACAGGTTTGGTCAAATTACTTGTTTAAGTCTCAAAGTTAAAAATTTCTTTTACAAAGTGTTCTTAGAGTGGGAGAAGATTTAATAAATAAAAACCAAAATACTTACAGGCAGGTATGAGGACAATGAACATGGAATTGGGTCAAAAACAAAGGCATGAACATGAGTAGATTTGGCGAGAACAGAGCAGACAGGGCATAGCACAAGCAGTATAAACTAGCGAAACATAACAGAGGAGTATATATATTGCATGGCACAGATGAAACAGGGAGGGTGATTGGCATGGTGCAAGTGGACTACACTACAGAGTGAAGCTGATTACAAGCTGACTGCGGCAGGGACTGGTAACAAGAACATGATTGAGCTAAACACAGATGCAAAAAAAACAATCTAACCAAAGGAAGCTCTTAGAGACGTAACATAACATAAACTATAATGCAATATGAACAGAATACAAGAACCATTAAGGAACAAAACACAAAGAATGAACCAAAGCACCACCTGGAAAACATAATCATGATCAGCGCAAAAGCCCAACACAAAACTCAAACAACTTCAAATCATGATTTTTTTTTTTTTTTTTGTTTGTTTTTTTTGGTTAGAACTTTTTACTGAACTCAAGAATTGCATACCTTGACTTTGGACTCTACTTGGAACTTTCATCCCTTTAATTTGGGCTTGACTTCAGATTTGAAAAGACTGGAGACTTACCTGTGACTCGCAATACAATGACTTGGTCCCACTTCTTTGGGGAGTTAAAAATACTCCCCAAAGAAGAACTCCACAATTCAACTGGATTTACTTTGTCAGAAACTCCAGAAGACTCAAGTGAAGGCCTCAACAATCTCCTGGATCAAAGACTACCTGACAAACAGACCACAGTTTGTGAGACTGAAGGGTTGTGTGTCTAACCAGGTAGTCAGCACCACAGGAGCACCACAGGGGACTGTACTCTCACCATTCCTCTTCACTCTGTACACCTCAGACTTCCAGTACAAGACAGACTCCTGTCACCTGCAGAAATACGGAGGATTTTGCAGTTGTGCGGTGGATCAGAGATGGACAAGAAGCTGAGTACAGGGAGCTGGTGGACCGCTTTGTGGCATGGTGTGGAAACAATCATCTAATCTTAAATGGAAGTGGTGGAGGAGTATAAATACCTTGTTGTTCACCTGGACAACAGACTGGAGAGAAGATGCAACTGTAAAGCCTTCTACAAGAAGGGACAGAGCAGACTGTACTTCTTAAGAATGCTTAGGTCCTTCAGTGTTTGCAGCAAGACGCTGCATATCTTCTATAAGTCTGTTGTGAAGAGTGTGGTCTCTTCTGCCATCATCTGCTGGGGTAGCAGCATCAGAGTCAGGGACTTAAAAAAGCTCAACAAGCAGAAAAAGGCCAGCTCTGTTCTGGGGACTGCTCCTCCGGAACCTCTGGAAGTCATTGTGCAGAGAAGGATGCTTCATAAAATGAAGATCATTATGGAAAACCCTGAGCATCCTTGTCATGAGACTGTTGTACAACAACAGTGTCTTGAGTCAGAGGCTTCTTCAGATCTGCAGTTAAACAGACCGCTCAGGAGATCCTTCCTGCCCACAGCCATTAGCATCTACAACGGCTCTTTGAGAAAACCTGCATAATGTGAGATACAACATTTAATTTCCCTTTGGGATGAATAAAGTATTTTTGAATTGAATTGAATTGAATTGAATTGAATTGAATTGAATTGAATTGAATTGAATTGAATTGAATTGAATTGAATTGAATTGAATTGAATTGAATTGAATTGAATTGAATTGAATTGAATGAACTGAACATTGAGGATGTGACCAATTTCTTTAAATCACTGCCATTAGTCTTTTTTGACTGACCAAACAGGTATCTTAGTCTGATCCAAATGTTCTTTAAATGTTGTGGATCATGCAGAACAAGACACTAAAGTTCGCTTATTTTTCAAATAATTGAAATACACTGTTGTTTACCGTCCATGCATTTGATTCATTTTGATTCCAAAAACAATAATAAACATTCCCAGGTGAATCCTCTTTTTCTTCTGCTACTTACAGTCTACCTTATTGCTTAACTTGTGCGGGTGATAATACAGCCCTTAGAAGATTTTCTGTGAATGTCAGTACTGTAATGTGAAAGACCACCTCTGCTGCTTCAACGCAATTTAAGAAGAGAAGGAGTTTTGGTTTTTGTCCTTGTTTTTTTCATGTGTTGTGATGGGGCATTTCCGGCATACCATATAGAGAAGCTGGTTGCCTCCATGTGCCAGGTCAGTTTTGCTCTACAAAAAGGACACCTGGAGATAAGATTATAATTGCATAATTAAATCAAGTCTGCATGCAGCATCAAAGTAGGCAGGCTACATCGATGTAATTAGTAACCTGTGTTTGTATGTCCTTCGACAATGGGCTGTTTGTGTGTTGGTTCAAAGTACAGTGAAAGTAAGTGTGTTTGTGTTGTAACGGGCCAAGAAAATCAAGAGCCAGGGAAGTCCACCACAGCCCAGCTTAGTCTCCAGGACCCACAGTCGCTTCAACACATCCATGAGAGCCATAGCCCACCATGGCCCGAGCACCCACACGGACAACACAGGGGGATAGGGGGCAATTCCACCACCTAACATCATCAGGGGCCCCTGAGGCAACCCCCACACCTCCAGTCCCTGCCAAACCAGCACAAATGAAGAAGACCATGCTACCAAACAGGCAGGGTGAGAGGCAGACTGAGAATCTGTACTCTAGGCATGTTGACAGGTCTTCACATACGTTTAGCTAAAGACCATAGACAGGCGCACAATGCCAAAGGGGCACTGTAGGTAGTCATTGGGTAAATCTCCCATGCAGTTTGGACACGTGTTATTAAGTGAAAACCTATTTGGAACATCCTTTGTCTTGTGTAGTGAATTCTATGAAGGATTTTGTATTGTATGAGCTGAAGATTGGCATTTGGGTCATTGCCTATTCATCATCATCTACAGGAAAATCTCAGTTGTTAAATGCTGGTTTTTAAACCGTATCATACATGTACACAACATCATTAAATCCACAGTGTCACAGATATGTCATGAAAAAGACCCAGGTGGAGTTATTAGCAGTTTTGGAACATCCTTCATCTAACCCTTGCATGACTACTTCAGTGAAAGTGCTATTATGATTTGTCCACAACTGTTTGTTAATGATCTGAATTGAACATTGATAAGTGAGGCGAAAGCAAGGGGTAAACATCTGTGACTGCTACTTCATCATAAAAGCGTGTGCATCAGTCCTTATCAGGCACAGCTGCTACCTGCTACACTGAGACAAGTCAGAGTGACCAAGCTCTGTTTCTGTTGTTCATTCACTCACTCACTCACTCACTCACTCACTCACTCACTCACTCACTCACTCACTCACTCACTCACTCACTCACTCACTCACTCACTCACTCACTCACTCACTCACTCACTCACTCACTCACTCACGGTCACTATAACGGTCATCTAGCTTCTCCACCGTGTTCTCAAAGTGTCCTGTAAAACCTGCTTTAAAATTACGCAGAGAACATCAAACGCAAATTGGTTAAAAAAAGAAGTTGTCTACGCAAGGAAAGTAATATACTTAATTGAATCTTCAGCTTCAGTCCCGTTCTTAACATTAACCTGGTGACAGAAGGTGGAATAACACTCATACAACAAGAAGAGACCTCTAGTAGAACCAGGCTCACAATCGGCAGCCGACCATCTTAAACAGCAACGGGATAAGTGAACAGGAAAGAGACACATGCAAACTCTGAAATACTGGGCCAAATGTACAATCTATGAGAAAGAAGACCAGAACACAAAGTAAGGTTAATGGTAACAAAAACTGCAAAAGCATCTATAAACAGTAGAGCAGAGAGACAGCAGAATAAAGAAAGGTGGTCCGTATGTCCTCCAGGAGGTAATAGCAGCAAAACCATAGGAGCAGTTAAAAAGACCTACATCTCCTCTTTATTAGCTGTAATACAGCCTGGGGAGCACTGTGATTACATCAGACCTGGCTGATGGTCAGTACAGCTGCTTCATAAGGACAACACTTAGAGAAGCAGCATAGGAGTCTGCATATTTACACTTATGCATACTCTTGGCAGATTTATGCTTAAAGTAATCCTTTAATTTGACCCACATATTCCTTCTAACTTGAAGTAGTATTAACATTTAGGAGTGGCCCCACCAGAGTCCAAACTTAAATTCAATAGAGAATCTGTGGAAAGAGCTAAAGATTAGGCTGGTGGCCTTGCAACCTTAAAGTCTTTGAGCTTATCACCAAAGATTAATCATCAAAATACCAGAGGAAATGTGCAAAACGCTGTTGAGCAATTATAAGAAGTGTTCGACTGTTTGAGATTTTTCCATTCATTATTGAGAAGGATATAAGTATTTTTTGACATACCATTTTTTAAAATGTAAGAAAATCAGAAAAAAAAATTTTTCCAACTTGTATACTCTGTTTACATTGTTTTATTAACCACTGAAAGGTGTCAATGTTATTTCTTTAAAAAAAACTTCTCCGTTAAATAAGATAATTTAAAATCTAAATCAGCCAGGCATATAAATAATTTTGGGTTTGACCAGTTTAATATCTTTTTAAACCTGTTGTTAGGACATGCTGGACTAAAACAAATGGGTATTTCAAAGGGGAAGAAGAATCACTGAAAGGTTGAATGGATTGTAATGCAATGGATTGGACGCAAAAAAAAGCAAATTCGTTCATTTTGTTCAGATCCCTGTTCTACTGGCTTGAGGGATATAAGATTTTCCACTTTAAGAGTTGTTTGGTCTGCCATAGGTCACTTGGAGAAGGGCAGGCAGTACTAGTCTACAGTACTCTTCTAAAGGTTCAACCTTTTGGATATAGAATTGGGTAATGTTCATAAAGGACGTTAACTAATTGGTGCTAAACACAGAGACAACTGGATGGAAAAAAACTGGAATCCAAACACAGCCAAGCTTATGATGTAAACTAAAATATTTATTGCAGCCGAATCTCAAGGTTGATCAGGCCTCTCCTCTGACCCAGCCAAGCAAACCTTTCTTTATGGATCCTCTGTCTTACTGAATTTCCATGGACTCTGCTGTCTCCTCAGCAGCACGCGCTTCCAGGGTAGAAAACGTCGCAGATTTGATCAACCTATGCAAAGTGATTAATATTTTTCTAAAACATGTGAACATTCTACTGAATAAGACACATGCATTCAAGGTTTGACACTATAGGCAGGCAGGTAGGCAGGCAGACAAATCTGAGGATGTGTGTGTGTGTGTGTGTGTGTGTGTGTGTGTGTGTGTGTGTGTGTGTGTGTGTGTGTGTGTGTGTGTGTGTGTGTGTGTGTGTGTGTGTGTGTGTGTGTGTGTGCGTGCGTGTGTGTGTGTGTGTGTGTGTGTGTGGGGGACATACAGTAAATCAATGCTCAGCTGTGACCACCTGACATTACAGTGCAAATAAACAGATATGCGTATTTACAGCTGCTGTAGACACTTCTGAGAACCTCTTGGTCTACTTTTTCTATCACGGGTTCTCGGGACTGTTGGTGGTCAGCTGAATCAAAAATGCTTGGAGTTTACTATTGCAACATTTGTCTTTCCATACATGCAGCCACAAACATGTAGGCATATACTCAAGTTTCAGTCTTATTGAGCAAATAAAACCACGAGGTACATTTCTTTCGCATTACAGTTGCATTTTCCAGCACCAGGGATAATGGCACATGTAATGGTGTCTCAGGGGAGACTGGGAGAGCTGCGTGGTGATACAGATGCTGACATCAGGTGGCTATAGCAGTAATTTTCATGATTGGACTCGCAGGGGAATACAGAGGGTGCTCTTTGTTAGAACAGTTTACACCTGGGAAATGAAGCAGTAACGCTTTCGTTCTAACCCTGTGCGTTATCATTAATTTTAAACACTCATACATGGACATATGAGCTTAAAAACTGGTTTAAAAAGCTACCTCAAACATACAATAACAAAACTAGTTTTAAAAAGGAAAATACACAAACAAAATTAGCAATACATTCAAACAGACAGTGGCTTTCCGTAAGAAAGCTCCCACATACCTATTTAGATGGTTCATAATCAAAGTACAGTCTCTGTTGTCCTGCCCTACATCCTTCCATAGTGTAATCCTGTGCAGTGGTCCCAAGTGAAGGTCCTGGCATTGAATCTTATTATAGACATCACATTGTCCAATTATCACTGCTAACCATATCCCCCGAGCTTAAGACACAGGAGGGCCACTGACCCCAGGGGAGGGCAAATAACTCTGTATGCTCTACATACCACCTTCAGGTTGCCATGACGATGTGGGTGACATCAATAAGGGGAAAATAAAAACTTCCATTTTCACCTTTCCCAGTTTTTTGTGATCCAAGTGTGATGTGGAATACAAATTTTCTTGGACTTTGTATGTTTTAAAAAATATATTTGCTCCAAAATTTAAAGAAGCATCAATTGGATTCAGCCCGTTTTCATTGGATCTACTCTGATCATTACTAAAAATCTATTGTTTTTCCATGTTCATTGCATGAATCAAAACTAAGAATTAAAACTAAGAATTTTCAGTCTATAAACACATTAGCAAACTCCATCTTCTGTTCCTATTTCTGAGTATAATAAAAAAATTTGATAAAGCCTAGGAATATGTGTTTTTGGTTAGTAATTTCAGATAATCTTGTGAAATCTATACCACCAGTGAAACCACTTTCAAAAAACCTGCAGCACACGTTTTTTTCTTAAAGGGGTATTACCCTTTATTTAAAAAAAATCACAATTGGTCAAAATCAGAACAAGAAGGTCAGAATGTGACATTGGCCTCGAAACACCTGAATAGTGCGTTTAAAGAACAGAGATTTTCTATAGTATAAAAACTAGTTCTAATCATTAGAATTTATGATGAGTTGGGAGCTCATTCATTGGAGCCCTTCTTGTTTTGTCTTCTTCTTTCTTCACTTTAGTTCCTTATAGTTACTGATGGTTGTTAATAATTGATATATATACACTGCGCCCCACTGCACCACGCACTTTGCTGCCAGTCAATTCATTAACTTTTTTTCTATCAAAACATGCAATAAAATAATTTGGTCATAAAGCAAAGGAAAAATAAATGATGCCTTCTGACTCAGAAGTGCCAACAATTAATTTAATGCCTGCTTTAACAGCTACCATATTTGTTTCTCCTCTGACCAGTCTCCACAACTTCAGAACATCCTTTATCAATGTCAGTCCTTTACCAGTTTGAGAAAAATTATGTTCTACTGCCATCTTCTGGAAGGTAGCTATACACAGAAAGCCTAAACTTAAAATCCTTTACAGCATTCACTCTGACAGATCCTTCATCCATTCCATCCAGGAGATCCCTGAACCAGGATCTGAATTTTAGGCAGCTGGGTGAAGCCAATTTAGTACGTTATTTCATAGCAATCAGTGATTTTTAGCACAGGGTTAATGTATTGTAATTTTTTTTATTTTCTGTAACAATTACTTAAAAATCACTCAATGTAATTTTCTGGATTTGTGTTTTAGATTCCATCTCTCACAGTTGAAGAGTACCTATAAAGAAAAATTTTCTTCTATATGCTTTGCACATAGGAAAACCTGTCAAATTGGCAATGTATCAAATACTTGTTCTCCCCACTGTAAATATATCAATGTGTGTAAGGTTCGAAAATAAAGGAGCTAAAACTAGAACACGTTTTTGGACTTTAGCTGTTCATGCTCAACTCGAGCTCGACTTTATGGTTCCTCAATCAAAGACTGGTGTCTCTTGGCTCAAAGAAACATCATTACAATTTTTATTAGTATTCTTTCATGTATTATTATTGTAAAGTTGGGAGCAGAGATGGCGAGTTAGAATTCAGGCTTATCTTAGACCTTGGGACTCGAGTCTTGAGAACCATTTTTTATCCATGTATTCAGGGTAAAATTAAGACATAAAGAAGGGACAGAGCGCAGCCCTGAGGTACAAATTGTTTCATGAGACAGTTCATTTGATGTACAGTATCTGTGGACTGTAGGTAATTTGAATGAAATGTTCTGAAAAAGCAGATAATTTGAATATTCCAGTATTACAGTTTTTCTTTTTCAAATGATACCCAATGTCTGAGCTACCGCACCCTGTTGGTGGTCAGATGCCTCGGAGCTCCTTGGTCCCCAGAAGCAATCACACACTATCTAAAGACTCTTAAAATGAACGAATCTCAAACAGTTTCTAACGTTTAGCTCCTTTAATGTAAATTAGGGCAGAGGAATGATTACAGAGATCAGCGCTGAGGTTCCCGTCTCATATAGGGAACACCGACAATTAGAGAAGAAACAAGTGAAAAACAAAACTTGCTGCACTCCAAAACGCTCATTAGTTGTCCGAACACAACTATGAATCAAAACCCAAAACAAATAATGAGCTCACAGAAACTAAAACATACCATTCGATTCATGAACCTTTCACTCATGTGGCCCACATCATTCATCATTCATACCTTGGGCCTTCATTCATTCCTGTCACACCCTTCTCAACCACACGTTTTCAACCCTCAAACACAATCTTTGGATTCCTATTGTTCCTGAACCCCAGAGATCTTATGACCTAAGTAACAATGTGTCAGTGGACCCATTTGTCAGGCTGGTCTCAGCCACCTTTTCAGGCCTTCTTCACTGAGGAGAAAAATATATGTTTAGGGTTATCGCTCACATCATCAGGCAATATAGTGGGACGAGTGCCTGAGTCCTGAGTGCCTTGTTGCTGAAAAGCGCCATACAAACAAAGCTGACTTGACTTGACATAAATCAGTATGTATAATCCGTCAGTGATTTTATTGTTTTTAATTCCATCAATTAAATCAACTGTATCATTTCATGCAACTACCACTTTTGGTGAAAACTAAGCTTTAGTATAGGACATTAATTTTAATTTTGTCAGAAGGCAATGGTAGGTTTATTTTTTTCGAATAATATAAAGTTAACAGCCTTTTTCCTCCTACTGTAAGTCTTAAATGAGTGAAAGTTTATCCAAGTTTAATCACTGCAATTAATTGTTGTAAAGTTTTTGAAAAATCATCTTTTGGAGTCGGATAAAATCTGAGTCTAACTGGTCGAGCTAAAATCCTAAATTTATTATTGTTTAGAAGCCTGTTGCCTTAAAATTGTCACAATATCGTTCTGAGAATGTTTTCCCTTCCAGCTCATAAAAGAGTTTTCACACAACTGGTGCTGCCAATCCTAGAACATGCTGATGTTATTTATGGCCATGCCACAGAAACTAATCTTCATCCCCTCAAACTTTGAAATACTCCATATTTAGAAACACTTAATCCAATTTAATTCACAATATGGCCTGAGAAATACTGATTTTTGTGTTTTACACAAAGAATCAGGAAAAAGTAGACGTTTTGCATTTCAGTTTAAAGCTCCATCAGCTTGGGATACTTTGCCTCACTTACTTAGCTGTATCAATGCTATTCATATTTCTAAGTTGCCTTTACTTACTTTATTGTAAAACATCTTTCTCTTGCTTTAGGGAAGAACAAAGGTTCATTTATTCTGGACTTAATCCTCACAGAGATATGCACAGGAACTCTGCATCTGTATGTTGTCTTATTTTGTGTCTTGATGTTAAGTGCATGTGCCATGCAGTTGCTATGCTGGTGGATGCGAGAGTGTGTTTGTGGGTCCTTGAGAATGTTGTGGGTATTTCTGTGTGATTTTTTTTCATATTTGTTTGATTCGTATTACTGTTGTTTATCAACCTGTTCTGCAAGGAGCCTCTCAAAAATGAGATGGTACAAGGGGTTACCCTTGAAATAATCAGTTGTTAGTGCTGCCAATTATACCTTTTATTTCTTTCCATACATAATATGTGCCATCCAAGATGTTAATAAGACCTGTCACTACTGGTATGGTGTCATGATAGTTAGGCTTANTTGTCAGTGCTGCCAATTATACCTTTTATTTCTTTCCATACATAATATGTGCCATCCAAGATGTTAATAAGACCTGTCACTACTGGTATGGTGTCATGATAGTTAGGCTTAAATAAAGTCAAAATCAGGTCGAAGGACATTGGATCTTCCCAGCAAATGTTTCTGTTTGGCCATGATAAAGCTGCTCTCTTGTAATAATCTGGTTCCATAACAATTTTTGTGGTATTCATCAGCAAGATTATAACGGCCTAGCCTTATTTAGATCTATCTATATTTTCTAATGCAGTAAGTCCTAAGTCCTTATTATATTTAAGAATGGGGTCGGTTTTTATTAGTTGCCATTCTTCTAATAATGCTAAGTGTTAATTTCATTAGTTCAGTTCTAGTGCTTGTTTTACTGTCTTTCTATACCTCGATTGGTCTCTGTTTATGTGGAGTGTATGCATCAAAAAGGGTCAGAGTATTGTGTTCATTTAATTGTGAATGTAAGTATTAAATCTGAACCATAGATACCATTTTTAAAATCTGGTTCAATTACATTTAACTATAACTGAGTCTTGTGGAAAAACTTATCCGTTTAGAAGGCTTAATGAAATTGATGAACACAAAAATGAAGGGCATGTTACGTCTTATAATAAGAAAATAAGAAAAATTTAAACTTAATATCTGTGGTTTAGTCTGAAGGTATTGAAAAAATTCTATGCTGTGAAACTTCCATTTTTATTACAATCTTGTACTGTTTTGGGATCAAAACATAAATAGTGTAAATTTTAATAATACACTATCATTGCCCAAAAAATAATAATGCATCAATATCAATTTTTGACCTAGTCAAGGCTGTAACACCCGCATACAAAATATTCCACTTACGTTTTATTTATGGAAAATATTGGATATTTAGTGTTTCCCCCTTTAAGAAATCTGGGTATTTTTCAACAAAAAAGGGTATATAAACTTATTGAAAACATATGAAAAAACTGTATCTATGGATAGTTCTGAAGTAAGTAAAAGTGTAAGTTCAATATAAAGGTACCTCAAGGGTTAAACTTGTTCAATGAGTTCAATGAGAGAGGTGGTTTCCAGGCTCCTGTACTATATATCTATGCGTTCAACAGCCTCCTTCTGTTCTTCACCTTGAATAAAGAACCTTGGGGGGGTATGGGAATGCATTTTTAATCTCGTTTCTTTGGGAATACGCTCATATGATGCAAGGCCACACAGAGATCCACAGTACAAGGCAGTGTCATGACACACAAGACAAAAAAAAATAAAAATACACAATTGTACACAACCCGCTAGCACCAGCTGTAGGGGACAGTCTGCCCCTCCCCCACCGCATATAGTACGAATCCTCCAACAGCGCATCATCATCAACAGCGGCAGCAGCGGCGGGAGCAGCCTCCCGGAGCGAACGTCTGTACACGGGGCAGGAGGTATTTTACACACAGTTGAACCTCTGTGCAGGCCTGAGAGGTCATTAGTTGAGGGCCTGCACCTTGCTGCTCCTTGTGACGTTGCAGACTTCCAGTTTTCTGGTTTCCTCTTTAGTAAAAAGAAACTTTTCCAATACCGCAACACATTATTAATAATCTTTATATGAACTCAGTCGCCGTCCTTCCAGAATAATCATATCCTATTTTTGGTACTATTAGACATTTTCCTGCACACAACCTTACAAGTGTTAGATAATAACAAACTGCTTATAAGACAAATATTCCTAACAATGCACAGTGCTATGGCTGAGAGAGGTAAACAAGCATAAATGCGGTTGAAAAAAAACAGAGAAGGAGGCATAGATTCAGTGACAGACAACAGAGAAAAAGACAGTCAACATATTCTCTGACAGTCAACATATTTTTACTGTCAGAAATAGTAGAGATATCATTTATCCAGCAACGCCATTTTGGACACTACAGCATTATAACTCCAGCCCACTGTCACCGTCACAACACCGTTACGTCTAGATGCACTGAGGAGCACTTCTGTATTGCGTAGATTACAGTTGTCTCAGCAACAAAAGCCGATAGCGTGGGAAGGTGTATAAGTCATCTTTTCCAGGTTTTATGTTATGATTCATATTAACTCTATTTATTTCAGCTTTTTTATTTTTAGCTTTTCAAATGTTTTTAAAAAGTGTATTATAATATGTATTACTCTCATTATTATTATTATTATCACCTTCAGCTCCATGGCTTCACACTTCATCTTTCATCATCTCAGCCACTCTGCTCTCCCAAATGTCCATGATGACAGTCAGTAGCACATGCAAAATTCTCATTTAAAAAGGGTGGTGCAAACTGCTTTTGCATCTGTTATCCATTAGAGCACAATCTTTGTAGATCGCACACCCACGTATTGCACTTTAAGCAATTTAGTGCTCCTTATTTGGAATCTTTGAAGATCAGGCCCTATATGTACAAAGAACATGACATAATAACAAATATGAACTAATCAAAGTACATACAAACCAGGAACATCAAAACCCAAACACCAGGGGTCTCATGTACGAAAGAGTGCGCAACTTACTAAAAGTTTGAAATTCTGAAACAAAAACATTCAGATGTATGAAACCGTGCGTAAACATGTCACCGCAAACGTAGCCGTCATCCATCCCAACTTGCGGTAGTTTTGACATAGCTGCACATGGCACTTGGACCACCCAGTCCCTGACTCTAAATACCGATGCAAAGTATTATAAGTACCCGGAAGTCACCCATCATGTGTCCAAATAACCATGGCAATGGTGCTGTGACAGTCAAAGAAGCGGTTCTTTTTAGCGGAAAAACCCTAAGAGAGACTTAGGGTTATACCATGAGGGCTATTTCTAGACAGTTACAGCAAACTAAAAACTACACGAATGACATCAGTGACTCAAACCTGGCTGAAAACGTTTGTCAGCTCGTACCTGCTTAGTTCTACAATGTGTGTATCTAAAACAAACGCTGCCATCTAGCTGCTGTACCAAGCTCATTTATAGCTCAGTGCTGATCATCATAATTGACATGAATATGATACCTGTATTTTTATTAGGAAGACTGTCACCACACACACTATGCAATGTCCTTTAAATCTTTACAACCATTCAGATTGTCACATAAAAAAATAGAAAATTACCTAATAGCCAGCCATTGTGCACGGAGGTTTGTTCCCAACACAACTATTATTATTAGATTTATTATAATTATTTTAATAGTATAAGGAATCATGAGTTGAGGGGGCACATATATTGAATAAAATTTCTGTTCATAAAAGCCTTTTCACCTAGAGCTCGTGCCTTTATAGCATGAGTCCAGTCCGTAGCTCTGATTACATTCGGAAATCACCTCCTTGCTGCAAATGAAAGCCACAACTTAGGGAAACTTTATATATGTGAGCAACATACAAATGAGCCCGCCCCATATGGCTGGCATGACCCGGCTCAGGGATGACTGTTAAATACGCAACCTGTCAGTCAGCTCCCTCTGAAAAGCTCCGGTTAAAAGGACCACAGCGTAATGAGAACTGGAACTGGTACCGGCGATACATGTCTCCAACTGATTTCTCTCTGTTACACTTAGGCCAGCTCCATGCAGAGCTCCAAGATAATTGTCCTGGACAATCTAAACTGGCCAATAAGCCAAGAATCATCATGTGCACAACACAACTGATGGTCTCAAACCCCATTTATAAGGCTTGAAATCCCACTTATTAAACCTGACAGGGCACACCTGTGAAGTGAAAACCATTTCAGGTGACTACCTCTTGAAGCTCATCAACAGAATGCCAAGAGTGTGCAGAGCAGT
>JAHUTJ010026275.1:0-17199 GCA_036250325.1 Characodon lateralis | reverse complement strand
TGAACAAGACCCCGAGATACTTGAACTAGACTATCGGCCGGACTCTCCTCTCCAATACCCTGGCGTAGGCCTTACCAGGGAGGCTGAGAAGTGTGATCCCCCTGTAGTTGGAACACACTCTCTGGTCCCCCTTCTTATGAAGGGGGACCACCACCCCAGTCTGCCAGTCCAGAGGCACTGTCCCCGACCGCCACGCAATGTTGAAGAGGCGTGTCAACCATGACAGCCCTACAACATCCAGAGACTTGAGGTACTCGGGGTAGATCTCATCCACCCCCGAAGCCCTGCCCCCGCGGAGCTTTTTAACCACCTTGGTGACTTCAGCCTGGGTGATGAAAGAGTCCAACCCCGAGTCCCGGCTTCTGTTTCCACCAGGGAATGGGTGATGGCAGGATTGAGGAGATCCTCCAAGTCCTCCTTCCACCGCCCGATAATGTCCCCAGTCGAGGTCAGCAGCCTCCCACCCCCACTGTAAACAGTGTTGGCGAACCACTGCTTTCCCCTCCTGAGGCGCCGGACGGTTTGCCAGAATCGTTCGAAGCCAACCGGTAGTCCTTCTCCATCGCCCCACCAAACCCCTCCCAGGCCTGGGTTTTTACCTCTGCCACAGCCCGGGCCGTGGCACGCTTGGCCTCACGGTACCCGTCAGCCACCTCAGGAGTCCCACAAGCCAACCACAGCCGATAGGACTCCTTCTTCAGCTTGACCTCTTACTTGACCCTTACTGCCGGCGTCCACCACCGGGTTCGGGGATTGCCGCCACGACAGGCACTGCAGACCTTACGGCTGCAGCTACGGGCAGCAGCATCGACAATAGATGCAGAGAACATGGTCCACTCGGACTCTATGTCTCCAACATCCCCCAGAATGTGGTCAAAGCTTTCCCGGAGGTGGGAGTTGAATACGTCCCTGGCCGAGGCCCCTGCCAGACGTTCATAGCAGACCATCACTATGCACTTGGGCCTGTCAAGTCTGTCCTGCTTTCTCCTCCCCCAGCGGATCCAACTCACCACCAGGTGGTGATCAGTGGACAGCTCAGCCGCTCTCTTCACCCGAGTGTCCAAAACATGCATCCAAAGGTCTGATGATGCGACAACAAAGTCGATTATCGACCTCCTGCCTAGGGTGTCCTGGTGCCAAGTGCGCTGATGGACACCCTTATGCTTGAACATGGTGTTCATTTTTGGCAATCCGTGACTAGCACAGAAGTCCAATAACAAAACACCACTCGGATTCAGATCGGGGAGGCCATTCCTCCCGATCACGCCTCTCCAGGTGTCACTGTCATTTCCCATGTGGGTGTTGAAATCCCCCGGCAGAATAACGGAGTCCCCGGGAGGGGCACTATCCAGCACCCCCAACAGGGACGCCAAGAAGGCTGGGTCCGCACTACCGCCCAGCCCGTAGGCCGAAAAGACAGTCAGAGACCTGTCCCCAATCCGAAGGCGCAAGGATGCGACCCTCTCATCCACTGGGGAAAACCCCAAAACGAGCCGGCTGAGCTGGGGGGCAATAAGCAAACCCACCCCAGCCCGTCTCTCCCCGTGGGCCACTCCAGATTAGAAGATAGTCCATCCCTCTCTCGAGGAGATGGGTTCCAGAGCCCACGCTGTGCGTGGAGGTGAGCCCGACTATTTCTAGTCGATATCTCTCGACCTCCCGCACCAGCTCAGGCTCCTTCACCCCCCAGTGAGGTGACATTCCACATCCCAAGAGCAAGCCTAAGCATCCGGGGATCGGGCCGCCGAGGTCTCCACCTTCATCTACCACCCAATCCTCTTTGCACTGGTCCCTCATGGGTCCCCCTGCACGTGGTGGGCCCACTGGGGGATGGCCTCAAGTCTCTCCTTCAGGCTTGGCCCGGCCGGGTCTTGCGAGGAACAACCTAGCCACCAGGCGCTCTCTGACACGTCCCGACCCCAGGCCTGGCTCCAGGGTGGGATCCCGGCTCCGCCGTACCAGGCGACGTCACGTGCCTCATTTGTTTAGTCTTCATGAGGGTGTCTTGAACCGCTCTTTGTCTGACCTGTCACCTAGAGCCTGTTTGCCATGGGAGACCCTACAAGGGACATTTAAGCCCCAGACAACATAGCCACTAGGATCATTCGGCCACTCAAACCCCTCCACCAATTTAAGGTGGCGGTCCATGGAGGGGTGGCTTTTGACAAATTTTAATACATAGATAATTAGGAGTTTTAAGATTTTTTTAAACATAAACTTCATATTTGAAGGCAATTTATTAATTAAATTCAAACCTTTATTTGATTTGCTTAGGCAGCAACATTTCTATAATCTCTGACAAATAAGTACTGGTATGTTAGTTCAACAGTGTTACATTGATTTTGCAGCAAAACTACAATAATTCACCAATCCATTAATCCTACAGTGGATTGCTGGTTTATCTCAGCAGCATGTAGGCATTTCTATGTTGGCAGCAGTTGGGGTTTGTGTGGGTGTGTTCACATTTATTGAACTAATGAATACATTGGATTACTCTCCAACTACCCCCCAAAACACCTTCTGTAATTTAAGTTACCCCATTATGTTTCTTCAGACTTTGAGATTTTGTACCAACAGCTGAGAGAATAATGCAGTTAGCAGGACTTAAATTTTGTCTGCTGTGTGGCCTATTAGCCCTTCACTCTGCATCACTTTGTTAATATCCACATAATCTACACAGATCACAGATTATGAGCAAGTAAAAGCCATATGGTAGTATGCCAGCTAGGCGTCATTATAATAAACAAGAAACACTGTGTGTCTGCGTTAAAGTCATATGGCTGGACTTTAAATGTAGGGGGCCCCATCGATAATCATGCAGCAAATGAGCCTGCTGTTGTTAAGGTGGTCCCTTGACAGCTGCTGCAGCCAGCAAGCACATCATACACACCATCTTACACTACAACAAAATGTACCTGCTCAATAAACTGCACACAACAATGTCTCGCAGTAGAGAGAAATGTACAAACCTAAACAGCTACACATCTCTCACAATATTGTTAGGCTGGTTTATGTTCCTCTAAAACTCATGAATATCTCACCACTTCCTCTAAGTTGTGCCACAAAGGAAAAGCTATTATCTTCCCCCCTTGTATTCTTTTATTCAAAAAAGCCTAACACCGCTTAACTGAAAAAGTAATTGAAATGTGTAGAACACATTTTGAAATTAATATCAAAGGACAACAAACAACACTATGATTAAACAAAAGAACCAAACACAGATTTAACAATGAGTTTTAACCTGCCATGGAAAAAGCCAACAAATCAAGGTATTTCAAGCTGAGGCCAAAAGCTTCATTGGTTATACCCCACTTATAGAACAAAACATGAACAAAATGAAAAACAAAAAGGGCAATATCTAACAGCTTAATATATTAAGTAAGCCACAGAGCCACTTGCGGCTCTGGAGCTACAGGTTGCAGACCCCTGATTTAGCAGATGAAATCTGTGATCCCATCTCAATATGGCAGAAAACTAAAAGTGCAACACCTTAATTTTTAATTCATCATTAAAGTAAAGCTGTGAAGGTAAGGAGCCAGGTTTAGGAGCTGTCCCAGCCATCATTGATGTCAAGAGTCTGGTCCTGCATTCGACACATAAAACTATCATCGGATCAGGTCCAACCCCTGTTGCCCTAGCAACAACTCCTATAGATAACCTTCTGCTTATCTGATGCACAGTCATGCTTTTTCCCATTACTCTGACTAGAAACGAATTTCTACAACTACTCGTGTCCATTTACCCTTATACACTTTTAAAAGATATGGCTTTCAGTATACAGATTATGTCCATATTATGTTAAGCTTCAATATAACAAATAGGGAATGGGAAAATGCCTGTGTGACATCTGTGCATGTGTAATTAAGCTTCAGGCACCTAGGGGTTAACCCAGGGTCATATAAGTAGGAATGAGTCCAGTAAACAGAAACTAACTAAACAGATGCCTGGAAGGAGAAAATACTGTGGTTCAGAAGGTAGCATAAAACATAAAAAAAACCTCTAATGCCCCTTTTCCACTGGCTCGTTTTAGGCGGTGTGTTTTTGCTCAACTCGGTTTGCTCTACTCGGTACAGTACCAGTTGTGTTTCCATTGACCCACTGACAGCTGGAGCTATGGCAGCTGAAGCTCTGCCTCCAGCCATAAATCTAGGGAGCTGTGCTGCTATTAACGTTACTGTGTTACATTGTCACATTAAACGTATCTGTATGAAACGATAAAAATTCAATAAATAGAATAGAAATTAAAAACATCAATAAACTAAATACTAATAATGTTTTTATTATTGTATATGCAAGAATATATGTTTTTTCATGTATAAAATGATCCACTGGAATAATTGTGTGGACCACAGCCCAGTCAGAGCTGTTAGAATGAGGCTCAGGGGTTCTGATGTTAGGGGCTGTGGCAGGTGAAGGAGAGAGGAGAGACGCTGCTGTCTGGACTGGTAAAGCTCCAAAGTTAGCCTGAATAAGTTACAATTTTGGCCTTTATGCGGAAGTTCTGGTCTAAGCCAGGCAATAACGAGGACAAGGGCTTAAAACTGCATACTTCTGACCGCAGTTAAATTGGTTTAAGGTTGGATATTGGATATTTATGCTCCAGGGATTAAACGGGACTTCATCCTGTTTGATCAGACGTAAGTAGTCTGATTATGGGTAGCTGCGCCTGCTTCCTCCCCCTGCAGATGATGGTTTGCTTAAGAACTGTCAATAAATTACTGAACCAAACATGCTGTTTCATGGAGGTATTGTTTTGTATGTTTAGGGGGAAATATTTGTGAGTCTGAACAGCTGATTTTATCAGAAAATTATCTAAAAGAGTAAAATTATATTTTGGTTTGACCCACTCCGGCCATTGTGGTCCTTAATATTACTGTAGTCTCTCTGCACTACCTTGGCGAAAACCTTCTCGTTTCTCCTGGTCCCATGGCCAATCAGTGAACAGCAGTTTGTTCACGTCACACGTAGTCCCGACTCAGCCACAGTCATCCCTGCTTAGTAGCAGGGACCAAAAAAGTAGGTACTGATACAGAAAAGAAACAGTCATGGGAACTCTCAGAGCGGAGTTGAGTAGGGCCCAACCGAGCCAGTGGAAAAGGGGCAGAAGTGGTATGTGAGTTTCAAAGTGTCATTGTAAAACAAAACGGTTTGTCTAATACTTATCCTGTTTGACAGCAATAAATACCTCCTCTCACTAAGAGCAGAATTGAAACTGAGATGGACAGTCACTAAAAAGCCACTTTTAAATCTATTAATGACTTAAAATATAAGATCAAAAGTAAACAGCCTGCAGAAACTTACTATGAAAGCTAGCATAAACGTTATCTAATAAAAAATTTTTACCCTAACATTAGTCACTTTACAAGTAGAAAATCAGATCAAATTCCCCTTTGATCCTTTTTTAATTGTATGCCCTCTACATTTTTCATTAATAGTAGACAGTTCAAGGTAGAAGGCCCCAAAATATTCAGCTGTTTTAAAAGTTCTTGTCAAATAAACTGAAAGAGGGAAACCAGAAAAAACTAATTTCATATATCAGCAAAAGAAAAAAAGTTGTGTCAAAACAAAACTAATCTGGAAGAGCAGTAAAATAATTTTGAAATTACATAAATAGCATGTCTGTAGGTTAAAGATAGGTAGGTTAAGATAGCTACATTGTTCGAAAAGCGACAATTCTGGGGTAATTACCTCCCATCATTTTACATTAAAACCTTTAAATATCTTTGCTGTCTTTAAGAATTATTTTGATATTATCTGAAATGTTCAACAAGTGATCCATGATTAATGTTCTGCCTTTTCAATAGTTAGAATTTACAATCATTTTATTGAGCCCAAAAGTTGTTTTCATCACGGTATAATGTTTTTTTTTTCTGTGAAAAAGAACCGATTTTTCAGCATCGAAATAAACAGGCTACATAATCTTTCAAGTAAAAGTTGTTAAACCTTGAAATTAAAATGTTAATTATTTCAGATTGTTTTACAGAATCTGGACCTTGCACGTTCAGATTTAGCATCTTCTCAAACAACAAATCAGGTTGTTTTTTTTTTTAAATAGCTACTTGGTTTTGCTGAACCAAAGCTTCAGAAACTAGCTGTGGCTATGAACTTAATAGGTATGGAAAGAAAGAAGATGAAAAAAGAAAGACAAATTATATCCTTACATGAACAAAGATTGTAATGTAATCAACAATCCACTGTTTGGAGCACAAATGGCAGACTGCCTCATTTTAACATTCCTATTTTAATAGAATCTAAGTACCTGTGCAAAATCTTGGCTCTTAAAATATAATTGAACCTAATTAATTATAATTGAATATGACCAGCATTGCAGTGATAAGAAAGGTCATATTATGTGATCATAACGTGTCACATTTACCCATACCTTTCTCATTTATTTTATCACCAAAATATATTTATCAGTGTGCAAAAAAAAAAAAAAAAAAAACATGAGACACATTAAGCGTGCCATGTCTGATAAAAATCCTAACTGGTCTTATTTTCTGTCTTTTAAATTTTTCAGCAACTGTTTACATTTCATGGCAAAAAGACCCAAATACAGAGTGAAAACCAGGCGGGATGAAATCAACTGAATATCTTTCGTAATGAAAAGAGCTGTCAAAATGATTCACAAGGCAGGTTTTTACGACCATTACTAATAATTTATTTCTCCTAATTTATTTATAGATTCCCAGCTCCTCAAACTCCCAGATTTGGTTGAATTTCAAACAGCATAACTGATGTATAAGGCTAGAAACAAATTGCTAACAGATAATATTCAGAATGGTTTTATTAATAGAATGGGGGTTAATGATTACAGTAAAAACATCAACTTCAGAACCTTGAGTGTTCGAACAACCAAGAAGAGATTGTTCGTTTCAGTCAGTGGTGTAAAGGTTTGGAATAAACTGAAGCAAAGTCCAAGTATGAGTCTGTTTAAGAAAACGCTCGAACTGGTTATTATCAAAAAGGAATAAAGAGGGAAGGTAAATGGGATAAAAATCACAGTTGATGGGTTGTGGAGGATTTGTATTGTGGTTGGCATGTTATTTAGGTGTGGGCATCCATACAAATTGGTTGTGTAATTATGTGAGTCAGTCAGTCAGTCAGTCACTGTGTTGCCAAAAGTATTGTATACATATATATGTATACACGCCAGTGTGTATCCTAATGTCTATCCATATGAATGACGTGTTTATGTATATACGTATGTATTTACGTATGTATATGTGAATGCATGTATACATTTATTGTTTAAATTTTGGCTTAGGAGTTTTGCTAACTCCTATTAACAGGAATCAGGAAGACCATTCATATCAAGGACTATAAGATGGAAGAGATATGATTAAATAGTACTTCTTCATACTCCGTTTAAGACATATTCACTAAATACAGTGGTATTTTTGTAGGTATGTACTCTTACAGTTGCATATAATGAGGAACATGTCTGTATAGGTTTGTTTTAATATTTGTCATTTCAATGAATTCATTTCAATGAAATGTCTGAAATAAATAACTCATTGTTCATTCATTCAAAACTGAGGCACAGAAACCAACAAATAGCAAGCCGAGAGCTACAGGCAAAAAAACAATGTTTTTTTCTCAAAATCGGTCTCAAAATCTGGTCCCGAAGGGCTGGTATCCTGCAGCTTTAGGGCATTTCTCTGTTTCAAAACATCTGAGTCAAATAATTAGTCATTCGCAGTTTTCTATAAAACCTGACTGCATGCTAAGAAAGCGACTCAGCCATTTGACTCAGGTGTATTGGACCAAGGACACACCTAAAGGTTGCAGGACACCATCCCTCGAGAACTAAGATTTGAGACCCCTAGTTCAGATTAAAGCGTATTCATGTATTAATTAGAATGGCCCAGTCAAAGACCAGACATAAATAAATGGGGAATATTTCAACAGTGGAACGTTGATAGATAGTGTCTGTCCAAAGTGAAAGTGTCCAAAGCCACTTTGCAAAGAAAAAGAACAAAAATGTCCATCAGACATACTCCAAGAGACTTTCAGCCACAAAATGTATCTACATGCAATTCTACAAAGTATTGACTGAACACAAATGCACACCTCAACTTTCAGATTTTACTGGTCAAAATTGTGGAAAACCAAGTATCATTTTACTTTCACTTCAGTTATGTGTTACTTTGTGTTGGCCATTCACATAAAATCCAAATAAATACATATCAAAGATTGTGGTTCTAATAAAATGTGAAAAGGTTTAAGGGTTCTAAAAACTTCTGTAATACACCTAAATTGTAGTGAGGGGAACCAGGTGTGCCATACACTGATGGAAAACAGCTGTGCGTAGAGCTGAAAACTGACGCAAGGAGACGACGGGAATGACTAAAACAAAAATAACACCACAAAGAATCAAGGGAAAAATTAAATAGACCAACACAAGAAGGACTCAAATATGAAAAACAAAACTCTGAAAAGTTTTTACAACAACTGGTTTATTTAAAAAGTAGGACTCTTCCAGCTTTGTGCAAGTGAATGTATCCATTTCTTAATTCCAGATGGGTTTAAACAGGAGATCTTTGCTCTTCAGTGTACATCACACTTTTAGGTTTTGTCTGTTGTATCTAGCAGCACCTCTCTGACCTACATCCAAGCAATATTGCATTTCATTCACTGTTTGCTTACAGTTGATCAAATTAAATAAATAATGATATTATGACACTTTTGCTTTGATTTGTAGTGTTACCTCACATTCTCTGTCATTGCTCCAAGCAGGCTGTGACACAGACACTAAAACTGTAACCAAACTGAAAGTGTTTGACTGATACAGTAAACATGGATAGCAAAGCAAATGAAATGAAAATCAACAATTCAACCGTTGTCTTGTTGATAAGTCAATGCAGTGCATTTAGACATGAGGCAAAGGTCATCCGTTTAACCACCAAATTTAATCATAATGTGCAGTTCAATAAAGTCTGTGCGGCATTTAATCTCCTAAAAGGTTGATACACTATGACTTTTACCATTTAAAAAAAATCCAGCCTTTAAAGCTGATGTGCATTTTGGAGACATGCATATTTGCTTTGCCATCGCCACACCCACGTTTGTATATGTACGATGGGGCCCTATTCCAATACTCGCACTTCCACCTTTGTGTCCCAATTGCACGTTCTCCTTGATGGGTTCGAGCGCGTATGGGTTTGGAGGTGGGTCGAAAGACCATTCTCGCCCTGTCCCCTTTGTGCCCTCGGTCCACACTTCGGCTAAGCGCGCCTCTAAGTGCCGAAGTATATTACCCACAATTCACTACTGCAGGTGACATTTTGAGCAAAAACCAATCACAACCATCAATGTAATCAACCAACAAATAAGAATAATAAGAACTGCGTAAACTTTACACAGTAAGCCGACAATATAAATATTTTTTTTCTCGTTTTGCAGGCTCAACATTGTAAGACGCCACCGGCTTCAGGGTGATTCTGGGCAGTGAGTAGTCCATAACATTGAAATTACCTTTTGAACAAAGACTGGCGCCATGTCGAGAGTCTGGTGTTTAAGCCTCCTTCGGTTCCTGCACTTTCTTCTCCTCAAAACAATCGCTTGTTGCAGCTTTAAAATATTTTCTTAGCAGCAAAACTACAAAAACAGCAGAGCAGCGCAGAGGTGCAAGGCGATGATGTAACACGACGTAACACAAGGAATATTTACTATCAATCTACAATCTTCATATCCAATTGTGTGAAAAGTATTGTTAAATGAAGTCTCTGCAGATGGTACTCACATATTACCAATAACAACAGGAAGATGCATTGGCGTGTTCAATGTTTGATTCATTTCATACTAAATGAAGGAGCAAATGACCTTTGAGTGGTTAAAGATGGTGAGGGCATGAGGAGGAAGAAATACCAATATACTGCTAGCAGGATTATGTTCTTCAGTGCATCAGAGCCTCTGTATCAGACAAAAATGGCCCATTATGGTTCATATTTTGGCTCAGTGGAGGTGGAAAAGAGCAGGAAGGTAGAGTGGGTAGGCTGGAGGAGTTATCAGTGGATAACAGTATCCTCAATATAATACCATACTATCTGCTTACAGTACAAGGCCAGGCTAAATTTGACTTGTGTTCTTCGCACAGAAATCTGGTATCAGAGGGCAGAGAGACTCTCTGAATGGGGAACAGGAGGGCAGATCTACACACTCATATGAACCTAAGCAAATGGTTAGGCCAGCTGCTCATTTCAAACACATCACAGGTATTACAAAGATGTTAGCCGAAATCTACCTGTGAGATGACAGGGGCATCGCTGAGAGTGTGAGACTACAGATCTGTGCAAACAAGTCGAGTCATATGAGAATCACCCTGGGTTCAAGCACTGGATCAGAGGGGTATTTTGGAAGAACACACTGAGAGGCTGACAGGACCCACAAATGTGATTCACAGCACAGAGGATGATGGAAACCAACACAGACCCTGAACTGAGAGCTGATGGAAGCCAAAGAGGCTGCACTGAGCAAGAGAAAAATGTTTAGCCATATCAGTTATTTGAATATGCTTAAACTTTTCATGTTTATTATTTAAGATAGGTTTAACTGTTGTAGACACTGCTCAGGCATAACATTATGACCATTGACAGGTTAAGTGAATAACGCTGATTATCTCTTAATCATGGAATCTGTTAGGAGGCGGGGGTATCAGGCAGCAATTGAACATTTTGTCCTCAAAGTTGATATGTTGGAAGGAGGAACAGGCGGCAGCGAAAGGATTTGAGCGGGTTTGACAAGGGTCAAACTGTCATGGCTAGATGACAGCGCATCTCCAAAATTGCAGCTCATGTGGGTTGTTCCTGGTCTATAGTGGTCAGTGTCTATCAAAATTGGAGCAGTGATGCACCGAAGAAAGGGTCATGGGTGGACATAGGCTCATACCCCTGACAGCGTTAGATTTAAAATTATTGTCATTCAATCAAAAAGTTTGTTTCTGATAGGAAATAAGACTATTTCTCAAAAGATTTCAAAGAAACATGTAAAAGGAGTATTGTTTCAAAAAATATTTAACAGTTTTCATTTACATTTTATTAAAAAAATTGCATGTCTAACCCTTCTCAATAATCAATAGAACAATCTTTACTTGAATTACAACAAAACATTGCCATTCTTATATAGGCTTATATCAGGAAAGACTTAGCATAAGAAGTTCAACCAAGTTTCCCAAATCTAATTAAATTAAGCTCTTTAGGATGGGCTAGACAAAACGTCCAATCCACCGAAGTCCTTCATCACAGTTTTCAGGACTTAAAAGATCTGCTTCTAACATTTTGGTCCCAGATATCGGAGCACACTTTCCGAGGTCTAGCGGAGTCTCTGCCTTAATGGGTCGGTGCAGTTTTGGCTGCAAAATGGAAACTACATAATGGTGGGCATAATGGTTTGCCTGGTTGGTGAGTGTCTTTCGTCCCTGATTGTAGATTTGTTCCAAGACCTATGGCTCCAGCTTGGATTCATTTTCCAACATCCAGAATCCTGCAGTGTATCCTGCCGGGTGAGCAGCTAAAGAGGGTTGTACAATGATGTGCAATGCAGTATTGGTCTATTTCTATTTCGCTTCCAATGAGTGAGACTTTCAAGTAGTATTTGAAGAGGGTTTGCAGAAATATTTTTGGAGGCTTTCTTCATGTTTCATAGTCTAAACTCTTGAAAAAGAAATCTGACTATAACCTACATGCAAAGAGAATTATTTTTGATTAATCTGACCAACCACCTAACATCAGCATTACAATTTAGATTAACCTTATAGCATTAAGCCAAAAGGAAAATGCTCTCTTAAACATAAAGCAAGACTTGAAGATATACTCGTGGCAACACAATTAATAATATTTAATGAGAGCAGGAATATTTGATGGAAATCTTGAGGTTCAAATCAGCTCCATAATTAAATGCTGCAGAAATCAAACTGCCAAGGTGAAATAAGCAATCTTTCAAACCCAGGCTGGCTTTAAGGAAGATGTGTTAAAAGCAAATTCAGGTCAGGAGAGACTGGAGAACCAGACTCAGAAGGTAAATAAGAAGCCAGTCACTAAACTTCTTGAGATGGCAACTAAAAATCTAGTTTAGGACGTAACTTGGTAAAGCACTAGTATACTGCCTATTCCACATGTTTGGACTGCTGCTATCAAAGGTAGGCTGGATCCACTGCGCCCTGCAGGGGAGCAGAATTAGTTGATTTTTCACTTTTCTCATTTATAGAGACTTTGTTAGCTGTAGATAAGCTGCACCAATTAAACTGCAGGAAACTACACATTCTGCAGCATCTTCAAAGATATGTGTGTTCCTTCACTGGTTCACACCATTTTACACTGGGAATGGGAAAATGCTTCACATGTATGTAATTGGAACCAAATGTTTCAGTGTGCTTCCTGATTAGTGAGGAATATTTGCTCCACTGAAAGACAGTAAAATATTCACAATTTTAATTATCATTAATACAAACAAAAATAATGAATGTAAAAATTCTATAAAAACTTTGCTGCTTGTGTTTCAGTTTGAGCTGTTGAATGTCTCACCTCACCTCTCATCTCATCTCAGCTATTTGATTTTAATTGTTGAAATCAACGCTATCAGTAAATTATTATGTAAACTATACTTTCAACTTCTAATAATGAAGAAGTACACAGTTCACATGCATGCATCGTGGGGGTGAATGTCATATAAAGTTTGGACTTGGCTGTTCTTTTTTAAGGGTAGAATGATTAAACAACAAACTAATTCATTGAATTTTGAGAACATAAACTGGGTGTTCAAGTTTGAAAATAAAGTTAACTTTCTGTAAACCACATATGGTTCAAATTATAGATTTATGCTCAAAACACATCCACTCAAATGTTTGATTAAATGTCCCTTAGCAAGTTGCAAATCAACTGCATAATTTTTTATGTCATAATTCTGAACAGTTCCTTCCAGCATGCATTGCAGCTCTGATTTCACCGGCCAAGGTTTTATATACATGTGCAAAACTATCCAACTTTGCTTTTCTATTGTGGTCACCTGTCAGTCACCATGCAAATGAGGCAATCTCTTGAGAATCAGAAGCTCACAGGCGGGTTTAACTCCATTCTCCTCTACTGGCCAATTCCATGAAGAGCTTGACATAGCTGGAAATCTTGCTGGGAGAAGGAAACCAAAATATTTACTTTTCCGATCGGACACCTGCTTGTGGTGTACTCAGGTCTAATTAAAAACCCCACAGAGGTTTTTCCAAAGAGAGGAATTTTCCTTCGTGTTTGTTTCAGTTGACTGCCAGCGGATCCTCAAATTTTTTCCCGTTTTGAGTTGCTCACGGACATGTGACTAACTTCGTTCTTTTCTTTTACTTTAGTAGCCTTGGGCAGGGTAAAGTAGGAAGTACTAAGGTGATGTAGGACCACCACTTGCTTAATCCAATGTGTTAGCTTGTAGTAAGTTGCATGCAATGTTTTATTGATGTGTTACGTTGAGCGCCAATTCAATGTGTTCCGAACTGTGAGCACCCTTGTGCAAAGTTTATTGAATATCTGTGTGCGCACTGTGTTTTGACTGAACCTAAATCAGCTGGAGGTTAAATCTGGACTATTGAAGTTTTATTTAAAGCAGGTTGAGGCTGCGATCAGAGCCTCGTGCCTGGGGTCAAAAATGGCGACTTTAGAGTGGGGTCCTCTTTCTTGGTCCCAACCTTTGTTAATATAGACTTCAGTTTATTGTGGAAAAGGAAACTGGTTATCAAGCAATGTCACATCAAGACAGTGAGCCTTGGTGGCTCTTAGGTTGTTCCTGAAAACCAAAACAATTTACCTTTCATTTTAGGGGTTAGCGTTATTGTCAGATGTTTGAAACTTGGACATAAGTAGTTGTTACACTAGGACAACGATTCATATCAAGATCAAATCTAGGTTTGAAATGGATAAAGCAGACTAACAAAGATTCAGGAACTGCCCTTACCTTAAATACGAAAACTCATTTATCATGCTGTGATTCAGTAGTTATGTTTATTTTGTGAAAAGCTTGATAATGGCTATAAAAGGCAAATGGTTGAGGTGTAACTTTCTACGGTACATTTAACCAGATATGGGTGGTAGGTGTATGTTTACCTTTGAGTCTGTATGTTATTTTGACCCTGTGTGGATTACAGAAGAAATACCCCAAGTTCTTTGATAATCATTGTTATCATGAAAAGAGAAATGATGTAAGCAAATGCTTAAAGGCCCAACATTAATATGACATCCATGCAGCTGATGAGCGTTTGTGAACTTAGAAACTGACAATTATAAAATGGCAATTTTGTAGTTGGTTAGGGCAGAAAACATGCTCTACAATTAAGCACTGGGTAATTAAAAGAGCTTGCAGCAAAATTAGGAGACAGAGCTAAAAAACTAAAATACAAACAATAAAAGAAGTTTGAAAAAAGGAGATCCAATTTGAACTATAAAGTTATGTATTTTTAATTGCTCGTGTTAACTGCTTTAATAATAACCTAAGTCGTCAGTGTTGTTCTGTGTAATTTCATTTTTACAGCAATTTAAAAAAAAAAGAATTAAATAGATTCGAGACAAAAAAAATGACACTTTGTGATATTTAAGGCTGAGAAAAGCACAACTTTGTTTTACACCGTGCATATTATTTGCCACAGGGTTAAAGTAACCTCTGTTCAACCTTGTTGGGCTCGTGTAGACCAATAAATCACATTAAAGGCACTGACAGTGGAGGAGAGTAACAGTGATAATTTCCTTACAATGCAATTTTCTTCAGGGGCACAACTGATGGCAGCAGCCTACCCCCAAAGACAGGGCAACAGAAGTAACTTAAGGAACAAAACAGCCCAAAGTGTTAAACTATCTCCCAGTAAGAAAATAAAAAATAAGTGAGTTCAGCCGCATTTTATTTTTAAAATATATAGAATGTCAAAATGTTGTCTTTAATAGGTTACACTAGTCATTAGAATCCCACCAAACGTCACTGAGATTGAGTTAGAGAAAAGTAAGATTTGTTTTTTTCTCTCAAACAAAAAGTCAGTCAGTCAGTCATTTCTATACAGCTTCTTCCATAGTGGGTTGCAGGGAAGCTGGTGTCTATCTCCAGCAGTCTACAGGTGGGAGGTGGGGTACACCCTGGACAGGTTGCCAGTCTACCGCAGGGCAACACACAAAGAACCTTGTCCAAAATTGGTAACAACAGAACTACGAAACTGTTTTGACTTATTTTCTAGAGGCACACACAGATGAACGTGAAGTTCCTGTCAGACCACTATTTCAACAATGTTTCAAATGAAGGTGGCTCTAATAAAAGACAATACAAGTGCATCTCCATAAGCTGCAATATCATTGAGAGGTGATTTTATTTCACTAATTTTATTCAAAAAAGTAAACTTATGTAGATTAATTACAGAAAGAGTTATGTATTTTTAAGGGTTTATATCTGGTAATTCAGTTGAGTTTATTTTGCAGCTAATAAAAACCTCAAATTCTGTTTCTCGGACAATCTGGATATTACTTAAGACCAATTAAGACAGCTGACTTGACAGCTGTCCAGAAGACAGTCACTGACACCCTACACAAGAAGCGTAAGCCACAAAAGGCCATTGCAAAAGAGGCTGGCTGTTCACACAGTGCTATAGCCAAGCATTGTAATGGAAAATTAAGTTAAAGGAAAACCTATAGTAGACAAAGTTGCACAAGCAACAGCAATAACTGCAACCTTGGTAGGATTTCATAACAAAGCCCATTCAAAAACTTGGTGAGATTTCCAAGGCATTGACTGAAGCTGGTCTCAAAGCTTCAAGAGCCACCTCACACAGACATATTAAGAACATGGGCTATAACTATCACAATTCTTTTATTAAACTGCTACTGAAGCATAAACAATGTCAGAAGTGTCTGTCATGGGCTGAGCAGTTCTTGGAAATCACAGTTCAATAGCTGGGAAGAAGAGTAGAGAAGCACAGTATCCACATTGCTTGAGATCCAGTTTCAACTTTCCACAGTCAGTGATAATTTGGGGTGCCATGCCAATTTGGGGTGCCATGTCATCTGGTCCACTTTCCACTATCCACTACCAAATCAGAAGCAAGCACAGCAATCTACTAGGAGTTTGTAGAAAATGTCATGCTTCCCTCTGCTGACAAGTTTTATGTAGATGTGATTTCATTTTCCAGCAGGATTCTGCATCTGCCCACACTGCCAAAGGTACCGGTACCTGCTTTAATAGCTATGGTATGACAGTGCTTGATTGGCTAGTAAACTCAAATAACCTGAATCTCATAGATAATCTATGCCAGGAAGGAAGATAGGAGACACCAGACCAACAATACAGAGGAGCTGAAGGCCACTATTAAAGCAATCTGGCCTCCCTAACACCTCAGCAGAACCACAAGCCAAGTTTCTCCAACATGCCACACGTGAATGCCTGCACTGTAAGGTACTTGCACATACATTTTCGCAGGCCAGCATTTCTTCATTAAATATCCTTTTTTCATTGATCTTATGTGATAATCTAATTTTGGGAGATATAAATGCTTTAAATGTGTCACTCTGTTTGTAATGGATTTTTAGAATAGAATAGAATAGAATAGAATAGAATAGAATAGAATAGAATAGAATAGTGCATGAAACACAACAGACTACTAACAAGAAATGGAAAAACTGAGCAAAAACAGCAGGGATGTAAACACTTATTGAGTTAGTTGAGAGCAGTGATGGTTTCTAAGTCCTTGGTGCATTTAGGGTGTGCATTCTGTCACTAAAGGAGCTCCGCAGTTCTGCAACAGCTTCATACAGTCCCTTGCGAAAATACTCGGCCCCCTTGAACTTTTCAACGTCTTGCCACATTTCAGGCTTCAAACATAAAGATATAAAATCCTAATTTTTCGTGAAGAATCAACAACAAGTGGGACACAATTGTGAAGTGGAATGAAATTAATTGGTCAAACTTGTGTCAAACTTTTTTAACAAATAAAAAACTGAAAAGTGGGACGTGTAATATTATTAGGCCCCTTTACTGTCAGTGCAGCAAACTCACTCCAGAAGTTCAGTGAGGATCTCTGAATGATCCAATGTTGTCCCAAATGACTGACGATGATAAATAAAATCCACCTGTGTGTAATCACGTCTCCGTATAAATGCACCTGCTCTGTGATAGTCTCAGGGTTCTGTTCAAAGCGCAGAGAGCATCATGAAGACCAAGGAACACACCAGGCAGGTCCGAGATACT
>JAHUTJ010026274.1:0-17207 GCA_036250325.1 Characodon lateralis | reverse complement strand
CAAAGCTACAAAAATGCTACATTTATTACACGTACCATTATCACTAAAGGAGGCAGAGGAGTAACTGAACATCTGACACAGAGAGCAGGAGAGAGGAGGAGACTCAGAGAGAGAAACAGCAGAACGGTAGCCATGGTGGAGCTAAAGCTAACGCTAAGCTAGCGACCCCTTACCACTACTAGAAAAATCAAGTAAAACACGGAGAGTCCCCAAACGTTAAATGCAGCAAAAGAAAATATGTGTTTTAACGTGCTTATGTATTAGAAGAGGTCAGAGATATCACAGTAGAGAGCCTTCACACACCAAACAATTCACCGAGTGCAACAGTGAAAACAGGAAGTGAGGAATGCACCTTACCACTATGATTGTTGTTGGTATTATGACACGTACATTATAAAATGCTATAAAGACGTTTGGACCAAAAAGACATTGCTCCTTTAAGCGATAAGAAATATATTTATCCATTAATTGTCTACACCTGCTTGTCAGTGCAGGGTTGTTGGGGCGCTGGTGCCTATCTCCAGCAGTCATTGAACGAGAGACAGGGTACATCCTGGACAGATTGGCAGTCCATCATAGCCCAACCCAATGGCACACAGGACAAAAATAGCCTGCACACACACACACATATACCTATACCTAAGGGCAATTTAGAATAATCTTTCTGGACTGTGGGACGAAACCAGAGTACCCAGACATAACTAAAACATGGATGGGAAGAACATGCAAACTCCATGCAGAAGGGCCAGGATTCGAACCCAGGACCTTCTAGCTGCAAGCCAGCAGTGCTACCAACTGTGGCACCGTGCAGCTAAGGGAAAGAAAATATAACACTGAAAACAATATTTTCGGATCTTCAAAACTTTGTGGCTTAAATCTTGTAGAGGTGCTACCATAGTATATTTGAATCTCTAAGTATTTTCACTTACATGGAACCAAATCTCAACCATTTTACCTACACAGTTTCTTTGATTTACAGATTGTTGCTAAAAAGCATCTATTTGGTGGAGTCCTTACCCCACATACAGCAGCCTGCATCATAGCATCAAGACTTCCTTCAGGAGAGTCCAAGTTCCCAGAAATAAACTGCCCGGCCACCTTTCTTTGGAACTCGTCCTGGCTTGATGTCATATTAAGCACATGTCTGTAGCCAAAGGCAGCCTGACAAAACTGATCATTTTCATCACATGGCTTCTCCAGTTTCTCCTTGTTGGTGTTGGTGTAAGGAAGGACTGTTTTATCAACAAAGGCACCAAACCCTGTAATTACACAGATGTTTAAAAAACAAACAAAACAAAACTCATTTCTAAAAACAACCTACTGTCTTGAGCAATTTATCTGCCAAACTTGCAAGAAGCTTCAGAAAGAATGTTATTTGAAGCAAAGAAGAGCAACACAAGATCCTGTTGTGGTTCTAGTTTCATTTCAGCTTGTGAATTTGTAAATCTTTGTATGTGCATGTCTCAGATTGAAGGACACATACTTCTGACAGGAACAGATTGACAGTTTTGATGTTTTCATGATTTCACATAAAACATAATTTCATTTTATTGCATGGCCTTTTATCATATAGCCCTAAACCTTTGTGAAAGTTTTTATGTTATTATCATTATTTTATTTCAATCTTCAGTTAAGTGTGTGAATTTTGTTCACTTTGTATAAAGGACCAACTTTAAAAGGAACAACTGGTATTGTTTACTAACAAGTAAGTCATTTTTACATTCTTTCACATTAGTTACAGTCTAAAGCCTAGATCAATCTAAACTGTTGAAAAGAGCAACAGTAATACATTTTCAGTGACTCATGCTAAAATTCACTTCTACATTCAACATTCTGTGGCTACAGAGAGCAGCAGAAAGCTTGATGTATATTAAATGATTAAATGTGCCACAGATTTTACAGTAAGAAAATCTGTGGCCCAAAATAAAAACATCCAGAATCCCCTGGTACTGGATCAGTAGATCAGTTTCAGAGATTATTCAGGGTAACATAAGGTAAAAGGCTGCTGCAGAGCATTTTCATATATTTTTAAATGCGGAATTCAGCATTATGTTTCTATATTACATTGCATGTATTACACTCACTGAATTTCCTCTTCTAGATGTAAATTATTGAGGTAATCTTTCTTGTCTCTGTATTTCCCAAACAAAAACTATTGTCATTGTTTTCTAAATATGCTATTTGATTGTCACCTGATAATTCTACAAGATGAAATTCAGCAGATAAATTATACACCTAAAATCCTACTCATTGGTTTGTGACTTTGCTTACTGGTACTGAAAAGCAAAATCATTTTAATGTATGTTCTGAAATGTTCTAAGAATATAATTTGCATTCTATATCAACCAGAATATTTAAATTTTAATTCTAGTGTCATTACCTATTTTAGCATGTTTAGTAATTTTATTCAAAGCAGCAAAAAGATCTTTTCCCAGGCCTTTGACATTTTCCAGATCATCCTTCATGGAGTAAGAGAGATCCATCAGGTAGTACAGATCCACTGGGTAACCTTCAGCCCTCTTAAAGGAAACAGTGAATTTGTGTGGAAGCCCTGTAAACAGACAGGATGAAATCAGTTATACTACAGTGCTATTATATGCATGGACCCATTACAAATAAATTCCAAGATACTGTACAGTGACAATTAGTGCAACCTGTAAAATAAAGGAAAATTGTGTATTTTACAAGAAAAATTTTATAAATTTGCTAGAATATAGAAAGTAAAAAAATTATATTTGGTAATAGACAGGATACTAGACTAGGGTTGTACTGACCAGGTCTCAGTGTTAGCTTGATTTTTTGAGGACTCATTTGGACAGGTTCTTCAGTGTCAAAGGAGCTGGACAGAGGGTCTTGCTGGGTAATCCTCTGCGTGTTTTGGGGGGAAATTATGTCTATTCTCTCGCAGCCTCTTGCTATCAGCTTTGCTTGAGTGTCACAGCGGACGGCTTCCTGCTCACCAGCTTTGGTAAAATTCTATATGAAAGCAAAGAAGAAACAAAAAATTATGTCACAATTTGTAAATGTTTTAGCTTTGTTTTTTGGGGGGTTGTTTTTACCATATGTATATCTGTATGTATATATAGGCAGGGGTGAAAATGAGCCGGTATGGTCCGGTACTGTGTACCACTAAACGATTCTGTGCCGGTACACAGTACCGGGAAGAGGGAAGAACAGCTGTCTGTAATGAAGCTGTCATCCAGAACCAGTTGTGGCTGCAAAAATTCAGGAGCACACAAAGATCAGATCCGCTACCAATAGGCAGTCTAAAACACGACTTAATCTGGGTATAAATATAGTTATTTTCCCCTCGTTCCAAATAGTTTCTGAACTGCTCTGCTATGCTGGAGCCTCAGTGCTCTTGCTTTGCTTCTCTCCCCATGGAGTTCGAGGCTGTTGTGAACGGCCAGCCTTTAAAACGAGCACTGCTACGTTTAATGTCTGTCTGCTCGCTGCTAAATACCCCAGTTAAAAGCAAAGGGAGAGTAACTAGTTGTGTTTCATGTTATTTTGCTGAATTACAACAACACAGTACAGCTCGAAAACATCGCTTATGACCAGAGATTTCACATACACTACACGAGAGCGCATGCGCGCTTACCACCAAAACAGAATGGTTGCCAAGGAGATTGGTGCGTTTGATTTAATGGACTGGGAGATTTTACGCAGGTGGTGCACAGACATAAAAAACACCGCTTGCATTATGACAGGACGAACAATAAATCACTAACAATCCACAGATTTAAAAAAAAAAAAACCTCCTCGAAAACAACCAAACTGTCAAATTTTTTATTTAAATGAAATCAAAACTTGACCACAATGCAGAGAACAATAACTTCTTTGTTCAAAAGAAAACACGGAAACTGAAGAAAAGTTATGCATCAGAAAAGGGTTTATCATTGTTTCATATTGTCGAGTGATTCTAATTTCTGCCTTATACAGACAGCCTTATAATAAAGTATCAATACATTTTAATTAGTTTGAGTTTGGATTTTGCTGAGAGATCTTGAGAGGGGCACCGATGAGAGTAACAATTATCACAAACACAAATTTTATATATATATATATATATATATATATATATGCATGCATATATGCCCCCAGTGCCTCCCCAGCCCCACCTCTAGCTCCGCCCCTAAGTACCGGCAGGAATTTAAAACTACTTTCACCCTGGACAGCAAAGGTTTTTCCTTAAAGCTCTGTCATGTTTTATGAAAGAATCAAATACTTTTTTTGCTCAATAACGTGAAAATTAATTTTAAACTTTTAGTAAATGCATATTTTTGGTTGATGTTATTCAATGTAATTATTTTGTTATGTGAGCAAAGTATAAATGTATATTACCCCAAATGTTTTTGACATTAGGAATAATTAAACAAATTACAGAAGAACAAGTAACTAATAGAATCATCCCTTTAGGAAAATAAGATTAAGTACCTAGCTTTCTGTGTCAAAAATATGTAATTTGGTGGTGTCCAACCTGGATAAATAACTACAGGATCTGAGCACTACCACTACAATACTGTCACTGTAATGCTGGCCCTTTTGTGCATAGTGGCGCAGGAAGCCTTAAAAGATTACAGGCAGCTGCATTAAGCCATGGTCTATTGTGAAACAGGAAAAAGGTTGGGTAATATCAGGCCTTGCCTTTGAGAGTTGCACCAACCTTCTGTTTCGTGACGAAGAATTGGTGATGAAGACAATCTAAAATAGAGTTCTTGTTCTCTAAGATTAGGCAACATCAACTTCTTATGTGACTCAGTTTGAAGTTGATATATTTAAAACTAAAGCGAAACATTCGCCAGTAAAACATGTAACTTCCTGTTCACAATAAGTGCTGCTAAAGTGACGTTTGCAATGACAATTTTTATGTGTTGATGAGTGGAGCGTTATGACATATGGAAACTTCTGTGGTGCTCACAAACTAAATGTATGGTATTTTAAAACCTTGGAAGGGTTGCTCTGAATCAGTTATGCGCTAAAAAGTAGGGGCCTGGAAGTTTGGAGCACCTGCCAGTACCTGTGTGGTGCCTGCGATCCATGCTGGTCTGGTGGATCTCTAGGGCCTGGGCTGCCCGTGGGGGGCTTGCTTCTCTTGGCTGGAGCAGGTTCTCCCTGACGGCTTCCGCTGGGAGGGGTGGCTGCTCTGTGGGGGCTCTCTCATGGTGTCTTTGGGGATCTCTGGAGTATCTCAAACCTCTGTCGGCGCTGGGCTGGTGTGGGTTCTGGTGGGATTAGAGGGCGCCAGTTGGGTAGCTGGGGGATTTATGCTTGGGGGGGGAGTGTTATGCAGTGTCCCCACTCTGTTATATTTGGCCCCATCCTTCATCTTGACTTTAATAAGACACTTTAGGCTTAGGGGTTGGCGTGTGGGGGATTTGCTGTCAACAAGCAGTGGAGTCTCGTACACCCCAGCCACAACCCCAGTTTTTGAGGCACTTTAGACATACACATTTGCATTTATGACATCACTTCACATTACCACAGACACACACAAAAACCCTGGAGGGGGATCGGGGAGGGGGTCTCCCACCATGGAGTCTGTGCCATTTCGGAAGAAACCAGGGGTGTGGGGATGGCTTGGGGATCTCTGACAGTGCCACACGTTTCTGTGAGTGCCCGGGCAATGTCAGAGAGTCCGGTGGCCTATGGCTCCTGAATGTGTATTGGGCTGGTTGAGGGTCTGTGAAGGGTTCTGGTGGGTATCCTCCCTCTAGACCTCTCAGGGACTGGTTCCCCAGGATGAAATACAATGTGCCCTTTCCTACCTTGATCCCTCCAGGTTCCGACTGCTGTGGGGAGCTTGTACTTGCCCGTGTTGGGGGCTCTGGAGGATCTCCCCTGCTTGGTGCTGGGTGGCCTTGGTGCCGGACGTTGGTGTGAGCCCTGGAGTCCTAGGAGGACCGGTTCCCTGGCCTGGTGTGTGAAGCTGGGGTTAGCGGAGTAGCTGGTTTGGGCGGGGCTTGGTGTCCTGTCTCTCTCTCTGTGCCTCTTTGGCCTCAGGTTTGCTACTCCGGTGGCTTGCTGGTGACATACTTCTGTGCTGGGCATATGGCTGCCCTGGGGCGAGGCTTTATGACTAGCTGTGGCCTTCCAGAGCCGGGTCATTTTGCTGGTGCTGTAGATTACAGGCCTTCTTTCGTTCTTGCCACATTCACAAATGTACATTTCCAGGTGACAAACTTGTACTCACACACACCCACTCAGCACATACACACTTATTTCTACATATTTTATCAGCTACCCACAAACACATACACACACCCACGCACCAAAACACGATTACTCAAAATGGTTGAAAATCATACAAACAAAGATTTCTATAACATTAATGTGGCCTGTCTACTTTGATGCTGGATTGAATCTGGAATTAGTAAAATTAATCATACAATTAGGATACTGGCTTGAGATATCCTTTTTGTAGAGTAAAACTGCCGAGGCTTATGCATGTTATCATATTGTATGTCTGAAACATAGCGACAGGACGCGTTAAAAACAAAAAAGCCGTTTTGCGCTACCTTTTAAAAATTTACAAAGATATAGTTATAAATATTTATATCACAATTATAGGTATAGGTATCACAATTTGGTATAGGTACTGGATACTGGGGTAAATGTCATTCGAAAGTCAATATGTCAGGAACTCATTTATATATTTAAACACTGATGAATAATGACATATAGAATGACTCATGCAGTACTGATTGCATTTTCAGTATATAGATGAATCCAAAATGCATATCAGTAGTGTTTATCCATCTATATACTTTAAGTAATGATACAAAAACTTTGTTTCTCACCACTTGCTGACACCATGCACAGTATGGCCCAGATCTGATGCAGTCATCACAGGAGTTGATCACTGACTTAGAGCAAACTTCCTCTTGCTGGCACAGCCCTGCCAAGAAACCACAAAGTAAATGCAAGACATTCTCAGAAAGGGTTTACCATGAGAAAAATAAAGCGCTGTGGACCCAAAACACTTCAAATGTGCTTTTAATAGTTTGGTTCCTTCCTCCTAGAGCCATTCACTATACCTAGTGGTGAAATGCAGGTGAATTCCCATAGAATACAAGGTATATCATTTTTACTTTCTTATTAGTATTATTTATAAGTAGCATGTTTTGTATTTGGAGACAACACTTCATATCTTTTGCAAACAATGAGGCTTCCTGCCCTATTGCAAGCAAAACTAAATTATATCGGTTGCTGCTATAACAATAAAAACTCATTTTTCACACTGAGATCTTTCTACTTTTAAATTAATTAATTTCTCTTGCTGGAAAAGTTTAATTTAAATGTTATTCATGCAGTTATTTTTTATTTTGTTCAAGCTTACCGTCTTTGCCCAGCAAAAGGAGCAGAAGTGAAAGCACGCACCAATCCATACTCTGATGGCAGAAAACAGACTAAACTTAATTCAAAAACAGTATACTTAACAAACCTGTAAAATTACTTCAACAACACAAAAATTAAAGCTACAATGTTTGTGTAAAATATAATGGTTCTTGCAACAACATTACATCACAGGTCTCTGTAAAACTGACATATAAGAAACTCAGAGAGATCACGTTGCAAGTAGTTAACACTTCACACCATAAAAGGAAAAAGCTAACAGTAGTGTCAGTTTGTCGGTGTACTTCCTCTTCCTAATTCAGCCCAACAAATTGCTCCTTTACCAGCAAAATACACATATCTTCTGTAAAATACATTTGCTTTAGAATTATTACATATGAACATTTTATTTGGGTAAACAATTAAATAAGTTATTTGACCATTAAGGTTAAATATATTGCTTATGGATAGCAATGCAAAGTAAACTTCACTATTAACATTAAACACTGATGCCATCAGTGACAGTAATGATATGCCCAAAATAAGGTTCCATTATCTGTTTAAGGTGTTTGCACAGTGTAGGTGGATGTACCAGGCCAAAAACTCGGTACCTTTTTAATACACAAAGGTTTTATGTCTTCTATAAATTGAACAAGTTTTAAAATCTTTTAAAATTTTGTTTTTTTAAACTGCTTGTGTTCATAAAGTGGTAGCTCTAAATGACTGATACAGTTTTTTTGTAAAACTTTGAATCTTTAGGTTGATAACTTTTGTTCTTGGGTGATTGAACGTTCATCCCGCGTGACATACGGTATATTTATTTTTCCTGTTTTCACACTTGAATACTTCAATTAAGACAACATAAAAAAGTGAAAATATTTTTAACTTTCAAATGAAACTCTCATGATACACCCTTTGAGATTCAGAAACCAAAATAAAAAGCACAGTTCTGTATTTTTGAGTCATAGTTAACTCAGCTTCTTCATTTGGCATTATGTTTGCTGTAGCACAATAAACCTTTTATAACTTTGATAAAGTTACATGGCAGAGCACTGACATATCCTGTATGGTAAATTAGTTTGAAAACATATATAGTTTTTCATCATATGTCACTCTCTTCACTTGCTGTTCTTCTCTAATGTCTCTAATAACATCTACGTTACCAGAATTTCATGTAGAAACAGAAAAAACTATCAGCAGTGAAAATTAAGCATCAAATGGGACAATAGAAGCAGTTACTTACAGCTTTTGAAAGCAAACTTACTGCAAACACGATTGTGCTTTTCTGCGTGGAGACTGACAGTGGCGCTGAGCTACATTTAGCTGGGGAAGAACTGCCCACAAGGCAGGAAGTTTATGCAGTCTAAGAGGATGTTTAGCAGAACTAAGACCCCCCCTCCCACAACAACCTTAAGATCCTCATTTTCCTCAAACTGTTACTGTAAAACATGCCTCTGAGAAAGTAAAAGTTACCTTATTATATTAAGAGTATGTATTCATTAGTTTTTATTAATATAGTCATAAATAGCATGGGCTGATTATCTGTAAGAAACCTCTTAGTCATGAGGGGATAATAAAGAATACTTTGCCATAGGCAGAATTTTATCTCCACTCTTGAGCAAAGAAGGGAGTCCTGAAGTGTTCAAACCTGGTTTCTACAAAAGTCACCTATGAAACACTGAACACAGAGAATAATAATTATACAACAGATTTTTTTGAGACCACCTCAACAAAGTCTGATAAGGATTTTTTTTTATCTCTCCATGGATTGTTTATTGTTAGCATGAAAGTTTTCTTACCATAATACGAAACTGGATTTATTGTGACAAAATTAATTCAAATTAATAAGGCTTGAAACACCAAAATTTCCCAGCATTGTTGAAACAGTTATTTTTACTATTTTCTGCACTGTATGTTTAATGAGAGCATCAATACATATTGCATTTGAAAATATGATTAAACGCAGTTACTATGTGCAGTTTAGTGATAAAAATCCCAGTTATTTATGTCACTTGTGTCCTGAAGAGGCCTATATAGAGCAGCATATATGTTTTGGGGGGTGTGATTACTGTGTGACACGCAATCACAACCAGGCCAGCTGACAGTCTGGGCCCAGACAAGATAATCTTAGATGGCATTCTATAACTAGTAGAAAATTAAGTAATATTTACCATTTCAATACATAATTGATACTGCATTCTTCCATCTCCTCCCTTACTCTCCTCTTCACCCTCCCATGCCATACTTTAAATCTTTTAGTTTTCTGCTTTGGTACAGGATCTAGATATTATTCCCATAAAGGCCTGAAGTATATTTGGTGACTTTGGCTCAGGTTATAAGAGTTTGTCCTGTAACCAGTGGGTTGCCAGTTTGAACCCCTGCTCTGTCAGTCATATTAGTTGTGTCTTTGGGAAAGACACTTCACCTGCCTTGCCTGCTGATGGCGGTCAGAGGGCCCGGTGGCACCAACTATATGCTTCATTCTGTCAGCAGTGGCTACAATGTAGTCTACCATTATCAGTGTATGAATGAGTGAATGACTAATTGCATTGTAAAGCGCTTTGCGGTCTTCAGACTTCAAAGAGCACTATACAAGTGCACTGCATTTGGTAATTTAATAAAATTGTAATATCAAATAAATATCTATTTTAATAATCTATTTTGATGGTCTCAATTTATTACTCAATTATGTACTTAAATTGGAGAATCTAATTAAAATTTGAAAGAAATATATGGTTTAAATCATGCATTAAAAAGCTATATTTTGCTTCCTGTACTATATTACGTCATTAAATAATTTCAGTAATAAAAAATAAATAAACCGAAAACTTGAGTATGTCTCAAAAGTAAGAGGACTTTTTTTTTTAACTAAGAAAATAGCAAACTTGACACAATAAAAGATATTGTGGTTGTATAGACAACGAAGAGTTTTGCGTTTGTTTCAAATTGCTTTTCACATATTACATTCTCAATGTTTCTTGTTGTATTTTGCATATGCTTCGCTCTGTAAGGCTAGTGGGTTTATCCCTTCGTGAGGACACACTGAAAACTGTAGTCCAACCACCTGCTGGATGTGCCTCACACCAGTCTGTATAAATTGCTCCTGTTGATTCCTGTTGGCCTACATTAGTAAGCAAACAGTAAACACTCAGTACCCTGTGGAGATACCATCAAACACCTGCTTCAACAAACCCACTGTCATCTGGACCAAGCCAGCAGCTCTGTGAGGATCATGTTCTTTGATTTCTCCAGTGCATTTAACACAATCCAACCTGATTTGCTTTGTCAGAAACTCCTGAAGAGTCAGGTGGAGGCCTCAACAATCTCCTGGATAAAAGACGACCTGACAAACAGACCACAGTTTGTGAGACTGAAGGGTTCTGTGTCTAACCAGGTAGCCTGAAGGTAAAACTCTAAGCAGTTTATGTGCAGGGTGTGTGGGGTCAGCAGCTCTTTTCCTGACCCTAGACCTGTATAAGTCCTGGATGGACGGAAGGACAGCCCTGATTTTTCTCTCTGCAGTCCTGATTATTTGTTGCAGTCTGGACCTGTCCTGTTTTGTGGATGAGCCAAACCACACTGAGATGGATGAAGACAGGAAGGACTGTGTAGTGTCGAGGTATTAAAACTTTACTGGCCGTCCATTAACTCTTACATTACTCCTCACCTCTCATCGACTCTTTTTATTTGGCGCCCAAAGGACAATCCTCAGTCAGAGATCAGTTGTAGTTTCCACACGTTTATTAAAACCAATCTGAATTCAGAGAGGAGACACCACACGTACACTGATACCTGGAAACGTCTGTGTTGTCTCCTTTGGAGGTGCGCGACAATACCTTTATATACCTGTGCACTACACATACACAATCATTCTGTCTGTGGATGTCTCCCCGCAACAATAAAACAGTTCCTTATGGCCAAATAAGGAGTGTTTCTTGTTATTCTCTTCTAGCAAACTCATCCTCCCCTGTCTTCTTCTCCCCCATCCGGTGATCCCTTGTCCTTCACTAATTTATGACTTTGGATTCTCTATGCTTCACTCCCTAAGCTTGACTCCGCTATATCTGCACACAGGTTACACACATAGATAGTTTATATTCTACAGTAGCATGCCCTCTCAAACAAGGATGAGACTTTACTGATGGTTTTATGAGATTTTATTCCTTTCCTTTCCTTATACCTTGTTCCATTCTGCTAATCACCATATCACCACCGTAAGAGCTGCAACACATATAGATATGTGTAACTAAGTTTACATAATTCCATTTTACCTGCTGTCTTCAATTTATGCAAACATATCAACAGACAACTACTCATGAATGTTAAATGCTTAAATCAACGCACCTTTTGCCTCTTCGGAGGGCTACCAGTATAAAATAATATTCACCGTGGCTCCGTGTAAAAACTTATGCCGTACTTGTGGAATACATGCTACGTTCCGTACAACTACGTTACACAGGAAGTGTAAGCTCAAAATAAAAGCATGCAGCTCAAAAACAGGAAGTCAACGACCTCATTCAGAAACTTCAAACAAAAAATGGAACACTTTCGAATTTGCTCTCCCAAATAAGCATATGGTTATTTACAGACTGAATGATGGCAGTGTTGAAGATGACCAGCAGCTCCTCTGGAAGGTTGAAGTACAGTCTCTGCTGGGCCTTCTTTCGAACAGTGTCTATGTGTGAGGACCATCTCAGGTCCTCAGAGATGGTGGTTCCTAGGAACTTGAAGTGGTCCACAGCCGACACGGTGTTGTTGAGGATGGTGAGAGGGGTGAATGGGGGTGGTGTTCTCCGAAAGTCCACCACCATTTCCACAGTCTTGAGTGGGTTGAGTTCAAGGTAGTTCTGACAACACCAGTGTACCAGCTCCTGTCTGTATGCAGACTCATCACCATCCTGGATCAGACCAGTGACAGTGGTGTCGTCTGCAAACTTCAGGAGTTTCACGGACGAGTCTGCTGAGGTGCAGTCATTTGTGTAGAGGGAGGAGTGGGGATAGAGCACACCCCTGGGGGGCACTATAACTTATTGATCTGGTTCGGGAGAGGTGTTGACATACCTCTATTGCTGCGGATTGGAGCACTTCAGGATGACATCCACACAGTTAGCAACGAAGGTGTGAAACCTACCTGTTTGGTTGCCGATATATTTAAGTACCATAGTACTGTCTGACCAAAATACTGATGGCTGGAGTGGAAGGTATAATTCTGATGTCAGAAACTTGTCCAAGTGGGCTGCCATGGTTGATGTGGCAAGTTCCATGCGGGAAACCATCATGGGCTTCAGTGGGGCCACTCTTGCTTTTCCCAATATAAATGCACAACGAACTTCGTTACTGCTGTTCCTCTGTAGCAAGTAGCTAACTGTACCATAGCACTCTTCGCTGGCATCGGCAAAATGTTGCAGCTGGTTATAAACTGACTCTCAAAAGCCTACTGGTTCAAAACATCTTGGAACACTTATGCTTTCCAGCTGATGGAGCTAGGACTTCCACTCAAGCCACTTACGAGCTAGGTCTTCTGGTATGATGTCATCCCAACCAATCTTCCGCCTGCAAAGCTCTTACAGAATTTTCTTAGCTTACAGCGTGACTGTTGACAGGATACCCAATAGGTTGTAGACAGAACTCACAATGAAAAGAAGGTTCCTCCGAGTGGGAACTTTGTCAGGCATTATAATCTTGAATCTGAAGCTGTCAGACTGAATGCACCAAGGTTCTCTCTATGGAGAGCATGTCCCGATCTAGGTCGAGCTCTTTAACCTCAGATGTCCTCTCCTCTTCTGGAATAGCGGACAGCACTGCTCTGCTATTACTAATCCATTTGGTGAGTCTGAAGCCGCCTTTGTGACATACTGCTCTGAGTGTGGTACAACTGCACAGCTTCACCTTCTGAGCTAAGAGACTATAAACAATCGTCTACATAGAAATTGTTTAGCACTGTGTCAACCACTTGACTGCTGGCCCGGCCACGGTTGTCTTGAGAACATTTGCACAGAGCAAAGCTGGTGCAGCTTTGTGATGAAGTTGCACCAAAAATGTGAACCACCATCTTGTACTCCTCCATTTTCTGAGTTATGTCTCCAGATTTACACCAAAGGAAACAGAGAAGATCAGAATCTTCATCGGGCACCTTTACTTGGAACATTGCTTTCACATCTGCCATAATGGCCACTTCTACTTTCGACCACAAGCCGACAAGATATATATATATATAGATATATATATATATATATCTATATATATATTTATTTATCTATATCTATATATATAGATATATCTATACATATATCTATATATCTCTAAATATATCTGTATATATCTATATCTGTATCTATATATATAAATATATAACAGTGTCTATATTTCTCTCTCTCTCTCTCTATATATATATATATATATATATATATAGAGAGAGAGAGAGAGAGAGAGAGAGAGAGATTTCTATATAGCCCGTAACTTTGAAATTACCTTTCCAACACACACTGGCGCCGTGGCAAGAGTCTGCTGTATAAACCTCCTTCGGTTCCTGCGCTTTCTTCTCCTCAAAATAATTATTTGTTGTAGTTTTAAAATCATTTTTAGCAGCAAAAATGCAAAAACTGCAACGGCTCCCGCCATTTTTGATATCGTAGTTACCACGCAGAAGTGCAAGTTGATGATGTAACTCCTAGTGTCCCATTTCTACAATTTTGCATGCTTGTAACCTGCGCACTCGAGCCCTTACGTGAACTTTTACAAAGTGCACACTTCATAGAGGGACGTAGGGTGTAGTGTGGGTATTGGGACAGGGCCACCTTCTCATTCAAAGAGTTGTCTTTATTTTCATGACTATGAATATTGTAGCTTCACACTGAAGGCATCAAAACTATGAATTAACACGTGGAGGATTAGGACTCGGAGTTTGACTTTTTCATCACCCAAGCTGAAGTCACCAAGGTGGTTAAAAAGCTCCACGGTGGCTGGGCTTCGGGGGTGGATGAGACTGTGGAAGAGTGCGGCCTTACTACTGAGCTAAAAGCAATCAACACAAAACTCAGAGTCTTCTCTCTTCCCAGCCTTCACGGGGTGGGAACTTTCATTTCTTACAATGCACAAAACATCTTCATCAAAAATTCCAGAAGCTCCCCACTTTCAGCTCTTACAGGGCGTTTTTTATACAGATACAAAGCATTGGTGTGTATGGGGTCCTCTTGACCAATTGAAATCATCATACTCATTTACGTCAAACATTTGGCATCCATAACATTGATTCTCAATCACAGTTCCAGGAATACAAATCCAGCAAAACATCTGTAGGAAATCAGACTGGTCTACGTGACAGTTACACAATAACTTTGGTCAACTCCTCAATCCTGAACTAAACTGGACTGCTGAATTAATGTCAAAGTGACCTGGCAGGATTCAGGGTATCATGAGATTTCCTGGCCATCCAGCCAGCGAGTTCACTTCTACAATAACAAGCCCATCAGTCATTCCTCACGCCAAGAACTTTTCCCTAATGTAATTTGTTCCCAGACAGGCCTTGCATGCTGCTCAGAGTGACCCTTCGCTTATGCCCAGAACAATCTACAAAGAATTCATTTTACATATGGTAAAAACAATAATAACATTTTTAATCTAACAAAGATTTAAGCTTCCACATGCTTCCACATATACCTCCTTTAATTAGGTTTTGAAGCTAATTAACACCTGGGAGAGGTCTTATATTCATATTGTAAATATCCTATGAATATATGTGATGTTTATGAGTGAGTAAAATGAATAAAAATGTGAACAATAATGGAAAGTAGTGAAATTACATCATGTACAAAATGAAGCAACCCTTAATGATTGCTAATGATTTAGGTCTGAAATTTCGGGTTCACTAATTAATTAAGATCCTATTTAAAGTTCCTATGCTCACATTATTTTACCTGTGTTAGACTATGATAAACTAAACCTATTCACTAATCAAGACCAAATCCGGCTACTCTGTAGCTCTTCCCAAAAGTCTCCTTCAGGAACACATCTCATCAACTCACCCATGGAAAACATCCATGTCTGTCAAACTCACAAACTATGTGTCGATGAAGGGGACCTTCAGGTCAGCTTAGGGCACACCAGTCGAAAAACCCACCTGTCCTAAAAGGCGGGAAAAAACGTCTGGAGGCCACAGAGAAATCTCATTCTCGGCCAATCTGAACGAGAGATCCCTGTTTTCAATCTAATACGTGTCATTACCATCTATTTAAAGGACCATTAATACCAATCAGGCCCTGATTTATCTTTCCTATTACCAAAACCTTTGTAACAGAGAACATTGGTCATGTCAAACCTCTGGAGCTGAATATCAAAACTTGCAAGTATAAATGGATTAACATGATTTAGGACATTCCTACAGCAAATCTAACTACATAGACAAAATTAAAATTATAGAATGACATAGAATAACATGGCAACACATTCGTTAAGTCCTTTGTTGCGCCCTGATGTGGACTCTGTACTCCGAGCAATTCCACATCTCCTAGGTCAGTCTTTTGCAACTTTATTGTTTTGCCATCACATCAGTCTTGATTCAGGGTCCCCAAGCGCTGTCCATATGTCTCTGAGTCCACGCACAACGTAAGAGGGAGCCAGAGTCTCTTTGGATGGCAGCTTCCCGATGTTTTCCTGGACAAACAGAAAACACTGACCAGTATCTTGCCAAACCATGTCCTTATAGTCCATTTTTCCTCAGATTAACGTCATCTTCCACATAGTCCCCTCACAATACTAATGACTCTTCTCAAAACAGTTCTAACACGTTTACATAGGGTTGAAAGGATTATCATAGCTTCAGGGTGAACTCAGGCCAAAATAACAAACAACCAAGGCCTATCCTTCATGAAGACACCTTACCTAACCAAAAGAACCTCAAAAAGAAATACAAAATGCTTACCTACCTAATATAACATAACCAGGAGAAAACTGTAAAACAGAAATGGTAGTTCAACCCCTACTCAAAACATGAAAACACATAATATTGACCTTCAGAAATAATATGCTTCATGTTTTAACAGAAACTGCTTATGACTTTGTTATGGATAAATGAAATCACGTTTTGTTCTGCCCGAACTTCCTCAATGTCCATCTTATCAGAGTTTCTTTGGACATGGGCAGTCCCACTGGATTTTCGGCCATCATGGCACCAAGTTCCCAAGCACATATGGATAACTGAAAACAAAATACATCAGTGGACAAAATAAACTTCTAAAACAAAAAAACATGATGGTAATATCTTTCATTCTTGCAGAATTTGCATAACACAGTATATGGTCTGCAATATACTTTGTAAATAACATTAATATATATTTGCCTTTATGTTTGGTGCTGGACGTATGTTATGTGTAAATAATGAAGCGAAAAGGAAAAATAGGAAAATAAAACCATGAGTCCATCAGGTCCAGACCGCTATACGTATTAGACCTTCTGATGTTTCCCATCAACAGTCATCCATCGGTACATAGTTCCCAAGATCCACTTTCTTAAGATAGGCAACACGCAACACACGAGCAGGAATATCACAATCTCCCGGGATCTCAAGTGGGAGCCAAACATCAGCTCCCTCATCAAGAAAGCCCAGCAGAGGATGTTCTTCCTGCGGCAGCTGAAGAAATTCAACCTGCCAAGACTATGATGGTGCACTTCTACACAGCCATCATTGAGTCCATCCTCACCTCCTCCATCACCATCTGGTACGCCGCTGCTACAGCCAAGGATAAGGGCAGGCTGCAGCATGTCATTCGGTCTGCTGAGAAGGTGATTGGCTGCAGTCTACTGTCGCTCCAGGAACTGTACACCTCCAGGACCCTGAAGCGGGCTGGGAAGATTCTGGCTGATCCCTCCCACCC